>PVJO010000311.1:0-20108 GCA_004026905.1 Hystrix cristata
TTTTTTTTTTTCTGGTACTGGGGATCGAACTCAGGGCCTTGTGCTTGCTAGCCAAGTACTCTAACCACTGAGCTAAATCCTCAGCCCCTGGTTTAGGTTTTTAAAATTACGAGCCACTAGTTTTTCTTGAGAAAGTAGTTCTTTAGTGCCTAGAATAAAAGGACATTTGTCCAGGGTGGATTTGCTTTTGTTTCTGGCAGGATTATACTCTCCTCTTCAGGACCATTTTAAATATTGATGGAAGGGTTTTAGCCTTTTATTTATTTATTTTTTACAATCTAAAAGGATATGTTTTTTTATTTGTAAAATAATATTTGTAGTGATCAAATCCAATCAAAGATTTAAATGAGTTTTTTTGATCAGTTAATACATGTACAGTTTTAAAACATACAGTCAAAAACAGAATCAAGCAAAGAACATTTGTGATACACAAGTAGGCAACTGTGAAACTATTTCATGCCTTTTCTTGTCATGCAAATACTGACAGGCTATTTAAAACTGTACTACAACCAAGATGTATCATGTACAGGTACAAAATAACCATGTTGATTATGATCATTATGTATACAATGTACCAATACATGTTCTTGGTAAAAATAAAAAAAAAGAAAAAAAGAAAATTTGCTTTTCCACTGTTTCAAAAAAAAAAAAACAACTGTACTACAAACTGGACCGCTTAAGAGTCAGTAACTATTGTCATTTACATTTTGTTGCCTTTGCAGTCTCTTAGATCTATTCTTTATCCTACTTGTGTTCTGCATGTTGCTCTTACATTCATCTGCGCTGCCTTGGGAATGCTGTCCTTTGACCAGAGACGTAGTATAATGACTTTTCTGTCCAAGAGAATCTTCAAACCTTCAAACCTGAAAGGAGCGGTCCTCATGGATTCACTGATAGATGGAAGTTGATTTTCTCCTGCAGAACCAGACAGGAGGGCCTGGGTATTTATCAACATAAGTTCTTCATCAGCTATTGAATTGCTTTCCAAAAGAGAAACTTCACTGGCTTTTTAAAGTGGAGTCATCGGAGGAGAATTCAATTCTTTTTTCTTTATAGGTGTTTCGTACTTGGTGCCACCACTCTGTAGTGGCTGAAATGCCTTCTGTGCTGCTGCGGAAACAAACGTGCAAGTGGGACTAACAGGCGGAGGTAAAGGTGCTCAACTCGGGAACTCCAGGACTCTCTCTCTCTTTTTTTTTTCTGTAGTTTTTTGGGTCACCCACTGTTTTCTTCCCTTCACAAGATTTTGAAGTTATTTGGGCTGATATGGGTGTGGGCACAGACTTCCCTTTTGGGAACAAAGTAACAAAGGACTGATAATTCATCTCACTAGTAGGAGAAGACACCAGGCACTAGTTTCCTGTACCAAGAAGTGTTTGAGTGGTGCTGGCTCTGATGCACAGTCTTCAGCTGGGGCGGACCACTTGGGATCACTTACATTAAGTAAATGTGCATGCTTCTTTTATGCATCATTGCAGAACGTGTCCATATTCTCAACAGCATTTTTCATTTTGGTGACTCTTTCTCTCTCTCTTTTTTTTTTTTTTTTTTTTTGGCATTGGGGATGGAACTCAGGGCCTTGTGCTTGCAGGGCAAACACTCTAACCACTGAGGTAAATCCCCAGCCCTTGGTGACTCTCTCTTGAAAGTAGTGCTCTTTAGGCCTGGCAGAAAACATGGAAAAATCTACAGCAAATAAAGTAGGAATTTCAGATTTGGATTCTGGTAACCATTGGAGGTTGCTTGCAGCAATTAACATGTGAGGTTTAGTAATATTGTTATTAAAATCTATCCAAAACTTTATTGCCAAAAATTATGGCATGTACCTGTCAAATAGACCGGAGGAGCAAGACCTATTTTTTTCCACAACAGAAACTACAGCACCCCTGAGGTCCACTTCAGAACAAGATGGCTGACAGCTGGATCTAATGATCTGCTGAGGCAAAGGGCCTCCCTCGGGTGATAAACCTGGAATAAGATTTCATCTGAAGCCATTAGTTGTTGGTACTGAGTTTTTTGTTGTTGTTGCTGCTGCTAATAGTATGTCGACTCTTTGAAATTTACTTTAGATTTTGATGTTGAAAGATGATAGATTCTGTGCCTTTTTCCCTGTTAATAGGAAATGTAAAGTCTGATAATGGTCACCTAATACTCAATATAACTGAATGATTTTCTTTTCTCTCATAGCTTACAACCTACAACTTCCACACAGTTGCGACATCCTTTGACAGACTTTGTTCCCCCTGCTTAGCAGATTCCATGGCCTGGCTTTTTATTTTTTAAACCACCCAGGTCTGACACTAGGTTGAGAGTTTGTTTAAGGGCCTACTTGAGGTTACTAATTCTCCCAACGTGGTTGGATGCTAAGGCAACTTTCGTGGCAGTTCCCTGGGAATGGGCAGGTGAGGAGAGGTTCCTAGCAGGGAGGTTGTCCTCTTAGATTCTGCTGCTCAGGTGCGTCTTCTGTCCCTTTCCCTTGGCAAAGAGACAGGCAAAGCTCAAATCTGCACAATTGGCAAATGCTTTCCAAGCCAGTATGACTGCATTGTTTTGAATACCTCTGGGCTCCTGACTTCATTTAGATTGTGGCCTACTAATAGGCCTTTCCATTTTTTTTTTTAAACAGGGTTTCACTATATAGTTCATGCTGGCTTTGAAGTCACTATGTAGTCCAGGCTGACCTTGAACTTGCAGTGATCTCCTGCCTCAGCCTCCCAAGTGCTGGGAGTACAGGAGTGTGCCACCCTGCCCGGCCCTAATTCTTTGCTGTCTTGTTGGCTCTATTACGCTTTTAAGAAGATATTTCTTTTTTCCTACCATTTTTTAGTTGTTTTAGAAACACCCACCATATCGAAGAAAACAGAAATCTGTTTTTTCCAGTCCAACTTTTTATTTTTATTAGAATTAATAATTGTATTTTCTTCTCCTTAGCTTTCCACATATTAATATAGCTGCAAACACTTCTCATTATGGATCTCTTCTCTATAAATTCAAATATATTATGGATCCTGTCAATTTATATTCTTGAAAAATATCACTTCGACCTTTCTTGAACAGCTCTGATTTTGATGAGCTGATCTCTAGCACTGTTGTACAATTTGGTATCTCCCTTTACCATTGCCTTGGGATTCCTTTTGTCTTTCTTTGGTGCTGGATTCTGATTCTTGGATTCTACACATCTCTTTTTTGACATACTGGTTTGTCTTGGTATAATAAATCCTCTCCTATATTCCTGAAAAACAATGCATGGAGTTCCACTATTTTGAAACCTTGCATATCTGCAATGGTCTTTATCCTGGATACACAATTAAATAATACTTCGGCTGAGTGTAGAATTCTAGTTTGAGCCAGGAGTGACGGTAAACATTTGTAATCCCAGCACTCAGGAGGCTGAGGCAGGAGGATCACCATGAGTTTGAGGCCAGTCTGGGCTACACAATGAGTTAAGGACCAGCATGAACGATGTAGCCAGATCCTGTCTCAAAAATGAAAACAAAAAAATTCTAGTCTGAAAATAATTTCCCTCAAAAACATGAAGGTATTTTCTATTGTCATTTAGTTCCCAGTGTCAATGAGTTGATAAACTATTCTGACTTTTGATCCTTGCATGCTATTTGCTCTTTTTAATTTTTAATTTTTGGAAGCTTTTAGAATTGCTTCTCTGTACCCAGTGTTCTGAAATTCTATACTGAAGTGCTCGATGTGGGTTTGATTTGTTGTACTGGCTGCTTAGTATGCCCTTTCCATTTGGAGACTCACTTCTGCAGTTCAGGGAACTACTTTTCAATAATTTATTTGATGATTTCTTCCATCCTGGTTCTCCATTGTTTTTCTGGAACTCATATTATTTAGATGTTTGACTTTATGAGCCAATTCTCTAATTTTCTGTCAATTTTCCCCTCAAGTAGAGCAACATTGATCTTCACCTTCATGCTTTTTTTCCCCAGTGCTGGGGATCAAACCTAGTATTTCACATAGGTTAGCCAAGTGCTCCCTCACTGAGTTACAACCCAGCTCAGTTCTGTAGTCCTTCTATTGAATTATTTCTCCTAACATGATTTTGATTTCCAAGAGGTTTTTATTGGGGGGGGTTACATGAATAGTAGTTACTTTGAAATAGACTTCTGTTGTTATCGTTTGGATGCGTCGTGTTCTCTCTGAGAATACTGATGAAGAATTTTTAAACATTTAAAAATCCCTCCCTCCCGGGGGCTGAGGATTTAGCTCAATGGTTAGGGTGCTTGCCTTGCAAGGACGAGGCCCTGAGTTTGATCCCCACCACCAAAGAAAAAAAAAAAATTCTCCCCAAACTTTTTTTCCCCTTGCAATGTTTCCTCTAATTTTCTTTTTACTTTTGCTTCTTTTGGTTTCTTTCTTGTAAAGACTTTCCTTAATTATCTAATGATGCTTGGCTGTGCGCTTGCATAGGCGAGTGACGACATGAAAAGGCTGATCAGAACGTCTGTGTGGGCCTGCAGCACACATGGTTTGAACAGTAGGCTTCACTGTCTGTTTCAGTAGGCGAACCCTGATGAAACTACCTGTGAGATTTTTCTTTGGGCTGGTAAGACTCCCCAGAGAAGGTTTTCCAAAGGAATATTCATGCTGTTGACTTTGTTTAGCGATCAGTTTTCTCAGGTTACCTTTGCTTGTTTCCAAAATGTTGCTGCTGTTGTCTCCTTTTCCTTTGTTCTTACAGCTTTCTACTTTAGGGCCTGACACCCCCACCCCCTTAACTGGAAGCATCCCACTCCCGAGTGCCCCCTTAATGGAGATTGAACCCGGGGCCCAGCGCAAGCATTCCCAGCGTTTCCAGCCCCTCCTCTGCCGCTCTCCTTTTTTTGGTGGGGGGAGGGAGGGTGGAGATAGGATCTCCATAAATTGCTCAGGCTGGACTCGAATTTGAGTTATTCCTGCCTCAGGCTCCCAGAGCGCTGGGATACTGGAGTGCGCCGCCACGCCCGGTCCCTACATTCATTCATTCACTCATTTGAGACAAGGTCTTGCTAAATTGTCCTCAAAATTTGCCGTCCTTTTTCTTCAGTCCCCGGAGTAGCTAGGATTACAGGTGTGCGCTGCCACCCCTGGCCCCCATTATTTGATAATTTTATTGGAGGACAACTGCAGGATAGTGTAAAAAGCTTTTGACACAAATTACCTGATTGTCCTAAAGTAACCTGTGCATGTGAGAAAGGGTGCGCTTCTGCACAGTAATTGTTCTGCAAAAAGCATTAAATAACCCCTGGGGTATTCCACACCCCTATCCACCCGCCTCAATACTCCTCCCGGCGGGGATGGGACACATTGCAAGAAACTTCTGAAAAAGTAATAAGTAGAGACGCACCTGAGATCTGAGGGAGGATACAAAAATTGCTTCAAAGGACGGAGCTCATAGACTCTGCCTCTAGAATCCTCCCAGAGCGAGGGTGGGGGTCTAATTTCGTTCATGATTGGTTGGTCTCTCTGACCAATCACGCGCAGCGATTGATTTGCGGATCATCGTAATCCCCCCCCCTTAGGTTTTGGAGCCACGTTTACCAATGGAAATGGAATACGTGAGAGGGACAGAACGCAGAGCCAATGAGATCTTGCGGAGCTAATGGGCGGGGTGAGGCCTGTGCCAGGTTAAGGGCGGAAGGAGTGCCTCCCGATAAGAAGGGGAACGAAAGATGGCGGCGGAAATGCTGCTGTCCAGTGTGTTGTGCCTGCTGTTCCTGGGGTTCCTGCTACCTGCAAGTCTGACTGGTGGTGTCGGGAGCCTGAACCTGGAGGAACTGAGTGAAATGCGTTATGGGATCGAGATCCTACCGTTGCCTATCATAGGAGGGCAGGTGAATAAACATAGACGGGGCTTGCGTCCTGAGCAGAAGATGAGGGGGAAAGATAGAGGAGGAAGAGCAGCCGTGGAGCCTGGGGCGGGAAACTAAGAAAAGCGGGAAGAGTAGGTAGGGCTTTTATGTGATCTCTGGGGACCGCAGACAGACCCTTTCCTTGAGGACCAGGCACTGAGAGGTGTGGGGCTTCCGGCTGTCCGCCTTCAGGTCCCAAGGCACGTTGACGAGACCCAGACCCCGCCCCAACCCCGCAGAAGCAACCCTCCCCCCCCCGCCCACTCAATACAAATTGAAGATTTGTGGCTTACTCTGTCTTTGACTAGGTTCTTCCCCAGGGTGTGAAGAGGGATCTTGTTCTCCTTGAACCCAGCCTCTCTTTACCTTCCTGCCTGCCGACCCTCCCTTCTTTCCCAGAGCCAAGCATCGGACGTGGTGATTGTCTCCTCCAAGTATAAACAGCGTTATGAATGCCGTCTGCCAGCTGGAGCTATTCACTTCCAGCGTGAAAGGGAGGAGGAGACACCTGCTTACCAAGGGCCTGGGATCCCTGAGTTGTTGAATCCAATGAGAGATGCTCCTTGCCTGCTGAAGGTGAAAGGAACTGGGGTGGATGGAATAGGAGAGCTTAGAAGGTAGCAGTGTGAGAACTGGATGCTGGTATATAGGGCAGTGTAGGGACTTGTAGGAGTTAAGAGGCCATTGGTGGACTAGATACGTTACACAGACAGGAGAGAAGCAAAAACTCCTGCCACCACTGATGATACTTTGAGAATGTAGGGGAGGGTTAAGATAGAAGAGATCAATAGGTTAAGCCAAAATTGAGTTGCCTAAAGAGGTCAGTGTGCGGTAGAAGGGTCGGCTCTTCCTTAGAGAAGCCTACTTGGTAAAGTCACCACCTGCCTTTTCACTCCCTGCCCCAGTATCCTACTTTATTTTCATCATGGAACACTTCAGGATCTGAAATCATCTTATTAACTATTAATAAATCACACCAGAATCCTCCGAGAGTGGGGGGGGCTTTAATCTCGTTGATGATTGGTTGATCTCTCTGTCCAATCACGTGTTTATTTTTATGTTTATTTTTGGTCTGAACCGTAGCACTAGCTTCATGAAGTCAAAGAATTTATCATGTTAAAAGCTGTATTCCCAGTGACTAGAACAGTGCAAAGAATGTTGCAGAAGTTCAATTAATATCTGATTTTGGAGTCTTCTCTGTTTCCTTGGTCTGAGTGCTACAAGGATACCATGATTTTTTTTTGGCCCCTCCCCCCACCATGATTCTTACCTGTACAGAGGGCAAAGAAAGATTTTTTAAAATATTCTTTAAAAGTGGAGAATGGAAAGACCACATGTGGAAGACAGTCAGACTTTAGAGATAGAGCTCCAACCCCAGAATGGAAAACAGCTGTCCCTGCTCACTGAGTATCTGGAGAATGAGTTTAGAAATAGGACATGAAAAGTAGATGACAGATTGTGTGTCTTGCAGCCAAAAGACTCTGGTTCTAGGAAGAGGTACCTGCACTCTGTCTCTCTGATCGCTGGTTTTTTTAATTGTCAGACCAAGGACTGGTGGACGTATCAGTTCTGTTATGGACGCCATATCCAGCAGTATCACATGGAAGGTGACTTACTGTTATGTTTTCCCTAATCCCTTAGCATTCTATTGTGGAAGGTGACCTGCCTCCCCAATCTGTTTCATGCCTAGTCCTCTTCAAAGGGAATAATGTGCTTCATTGTGGCTTCTCTTGCAGATTCAGAGATCAAAGGTGACATCCTGTATCTTGGCTACTATCAATCAGCTTTCGACTGGGATGATGAAACAGCCAAGGTGGCAGTAGTGAGGGACTGGGAGAGAGGGAGGGGTCTGGCTGCAGACTGAGAGCCTGGACAAGAAGGGGAAGGTCGGGATTACCTGATGTGTTTCTTGGGGCTCGGAGGCCATCAGGACAGATTCCCCTAGGGCCTAGATTCCTGCAGTCGCAAGGGCCCTATGGGGGTGTAGTGCCATTCTTCTACCTGGTTATCTTATATGGCCTCCCTCCCACCTCATGTCTTCTCCAGGCCTCCAAGCAGCATCGCCTGAAACGCTACCACAGCCAGACCTATGGCAACGGGTCCAAGTGTGACCTCAATGGGAGACCCCGGGAGGCTGAGGTTCGGGTGAGTCTTGAAGAAGGGAATCTGATATTCCCTGAATAACAAACAATCTGAGTTCTAAGGCGGGGGTGGGGTGGGTGGGTGGTGGTTACATCATATAGTTGACAGGGTCTCTCCCAGATCCTAAACCTGCCTAAAATTTAAGACTCTTTCTAGCTGCCAACTAGACATCAGTGCCCGGATATTCAGGGGCACTTGAAGTTAATATTTCCCAGGTCCTTTCCTGGGTACCCCAACCACACTCAGATCTTTTCCACATTACCCCTTGCTGTCATCTAAGCTATAAACCTGGGTGTCAGTCCTTGACTCTTCCTTCTCCTTGTCCCCTCATTCTTTACTTAACTCTCTGGTGAGGTCTTGCTCGTAGGCATTGAGCCATGGAGTTCAGCTCTAGGATACAGTGGGGAAGACAGATGCTAACAAAAAAATCACAGAAATGAGTCTATGGTCTAAGGAAACAGTTTTCTTAAACAACGAAGCCCATTCATTTTGTGTGTAGATACCTCTTTTAAAAAAGTCTCTTCTTTCCTATGATTTGCATCCCTGGCTCTTAGGTGAGTGAAGAAGGCAGATAGGCAGGTGGACAAGCAGCTATATGTAGAAAATGTTCCTCAGGTGAGGACAGATAGTCACAGACACCTGTAGAGAACCAGGTGATGCCTACCAGAGTTCTCTTTCTGTAGTGAAGATATTCCCAAATGCAATTGTGTGCTAGTAAGTATTGAATACTCAGACCCCTGGGGTGGGGAGAAGCACTGAACTGCAATGTTTGCCATTAGCTAGGGTATAAGTACTCCTACCATGCCCAAATCAAGCTATCAGTGTGCTGTAAACTATTTGCAACATTCCCCAAAATTTTCTAGTTGGTTCTTGTGAGCTGTTGTCAGCTTCTGCCACCCCTCTGTGCTGTGTATCATTTCTCTGCCCAGTTCTGGGAAACCTTCAGTGATTCTGCCTTGCAGAAAGGATAAGTTCCAAATGCTTCAGTACTGTCTGGGAGAATAGCAAAGGAGGTGGCAGGAGCCAGGCAGATTCCAGATATATTTTGAAGGTGGCACCATAAGATTTGTTGATGGATTGGATGTGGGACAGAGTTAAGGATGACTCCAAAGTTTCTAGCTTGAGCAGCTATAGTGACAGAATTGTCATTTACCGCAGTATGTAGAAACATGATTAGGGAAGGAAATAAGGTTGGTTTGGGACACCTGAAGGTTGAGATGCCTGTTAGATGCCCCAGTGGTGATTTTCAGTTGGCAGCTAGCTCTGATTCTGGAATTCAGGGCCAAGATCTAGGCTGCAGATAAAAATACTCATTGTGTTTCTGCCACACTGGCCTTCTTTCTGTCCTTCAAACCAATGGATTTTATTGTTCTCTGCCTTGGACATTCTCCCATATATCTTTGAATGCCCAGCTCCATCTGCTAATTCAGGTTTTATTCAAATGATACCTCTACCAAGAGACTTAATAGACACACACACACACTCTCACACTCTCACACACACACACACTCTTCCACTACCATCTTGGTAAGCATCTACAGAGTTTTATATTCTTCAAAACATATATTATTACCTGAAATTATCTTACTTAATTTTAATATCTACCTTACCCCACTAAAGTAAGCTCCAGGAAGGCAGAGACAATGTTTTGCTTGTTTTCTACTGTATCCTCTGTGCTTTGAACAGTGCCTGACACCAAATAGGTACCAAATTACTCAGTGAATAAATGGAATGAATGATAAGCCCATTCAAGTGTCACCTTTCTTTACTAACCCAGAAAATAAGCTGTATTCCTTCAGTGCTTCCTATATGTACACCCACATTGCTATCCTCACTGGCACCCACACATATACATGGTCTGTTATAGCACTTACTTCATTGTCTTCCAGTTATTTCTTTGTGTGTTTGTAACTCCAGTAGGCCAACGACTGAGGGCAAAGACCACATTTTTCTCATATCTGTGGAACACATGCCCTGTGCACTGGGTGGGGATAAAAGAGTGATGGGGAGACCTCATCCTGCCCTTAGGAGACGGATGTTAAATCAACAGCACAAGAAGCAGGACCAACACAGTGACAGATGAAGTGTATGTCCCAGAGGACACACAGTAAAGGATCTGAGTCTAGGGAAAAGGGAAGGCCTGGTGGGAAAATGACCCTTGAACTGGTGATTGGAGGGGCTGGAGAGGGGAGAAAGGGGGATACTAGATGAAGGTGCAGTAAGTGCAAAAGACTTGCAGTCAGGAACAATGACCAATCCCAGGAACTGAGAGATTTTCGCATGGACTGGAGAGGCATAATCTTAGGATAGGTCATGGGTCATGAAGGCCTCTGTAGCCATGTTGAGGAGTTTGGACATCCATGGGACAGTGGAGAGAGCCAATGAAGTTTTTTTGTTTGGTCTTACAGTACTGGGGCTTGAACCCAGGGCCTTTATGTTGAGCTATATCCCCAGCCCTTTCTGAGACAGGGTCTCACTAAATTGTCCAGGTGGGACTCTAATTTGCAATTCTCCTGCCTCAGCCTCCCAAGCCATTGCAGTATTATAAGCAGAATGGCAACATACTCAGTTTTGGTCTTGAAGGCTTTCTCTGGCTGTGGTGTAGTAAATGACTGAGAGGTCAGTTAGGTGTTGTAATCCAAGTGAAGAAGTGTGAATTTCTGGAGAGAGATGTAGGGGTAGAATCAAGAGAGAGGAGTCAAAGATAATTCCTGGGTAGATGATGATTCCCATTACTGAGATAAGGTGTAGTGGGAAGAGGAAGAGATTTGACAAAAGAAAATGGTGAGTTTACATGCGATACTTTTAGTAGCTATCAGGCATCCAAGTGGAGATTTCTGAGGAGGTGGTAGATCTACAGGTCTGGAGCTCAAGAGAGATCTGAATTGACCCCGGAGGCTGGCGTTACCATCTCAGTTGTGATGGAAGCCATGGTACGAAGGAAATCCCTGAAGAAAACAGTATGAATTCCAGCACTGGGGGCAGGGGGTGTGAGGCAGGAGCATTGCTGTGAGTTCGAGGCCAGCCTGGGCTACACAGCAAGACCCCATCTCAAAAAAAAAAAAAAAAAAAAAGACTATGTCGTGAGGAGGACTTGAGGGTTCCATCAGAGAGAACATGCGCAGAAGGGACCTTTGCCAAGAAGGGGCCACAGAGGATACTACAGTGACAGGACTCAGGAAGGACATATCTCAAGGAGAAAGGAGGCCATGATATTAACTGCATTTGAACCTTTAAGGAAGAGGAGGATTACAACAGCTTATGCATTATTATAGGGGTTAAGAAAAGCAAAGCATGCACATGGAAATAAAAAAGAAGCAGATACAGGGCAAGGAATCATACAAAAAGTATAAATCCTCTCGTTGCAGTCACCCCTGGCCAGGTTATTGTTGGCCTTAATGACAGCGGTCATTGGTGATCTTTGCAAGAGCAACTACAGGGGAGCGCAGATAAGGTTTTGAGGAAAGTAGGGGAAAAATGGGTATCTTTTTTTGGAGTGGGGGTGCTGGGGATTGAATTCAGGGTCTCGTGCTTGCTAGGCAAGTGTTCTACCACTTGAGCTAAATCCCCAGCCCCAGCAATGGGAATCTTGGTCTGGGGGTTTAGGTCAGTGGTTAGAGTGCTTGCCTAGCAAGCACAAGGCCCTGAGTTTGATCCTCAGCACAAAAAAAAAAAAAAAAAAAAAAAGAAATGGGAATCTTTTAAGCAGCCAGGATGTGAGGGGGAAGGAAGGTAAGCACTGATTAGAGGTGCTGTGGGGCTGGGGATACTCTGTTGTTCGTGTGTATTTGAAGATGAAACAGACTAGTACACATTTAAGTGCCATAGAATATACATAGCAGAGAGGAGAGACTGAAGTACAGGAGAAAGAATGAGAAGAGAATGCGGACAGAGTTGAGACACAACATGGAATGAGCTGTTAGCCTTAAGAGGAGGGCTCCGGGGTTATAACTGGAAATAAATGGTGGTGTGCTGGCGAGAGAGTCTGGAGGTTCTGGTGGCAAAAAGTTGAAGCCATTCCTAGCTGATTGCTTTTCATTATTAGTTTTTCTTTTCATCTTTTTTTTTTTCCCAGTACTGAGGATTTGAACCCAGGGCCTTGAGCATGCTAGGCAAATACTCTACTACTGAGCCATAATCCCAGCCTTGTGTTTGTTTGTTTTAAGAAATAATGATACAGTTAAAGCCCAACCTCCCATTTCTTCCCTCTCCTTCTTTTCCAGAAACAACCACAACTATTACCATGCTTGTTTGGTGCTTTTATTACTGGCACATATTTCATAGACATTGTATATGTTTTGTGTTTTAAATTTTTTTTTTTTTTTTTTGGTGCTGGGGATCAAACTCAGGGCCCTGTGCTTGGAAGGCAAGCACTCTAACTTGTGTTTTAAAATTAAACATCTGAGCCAGGCATGGTGGCACATGCCTGTAATCCCAGCACTCGGGAGGCTGAGGCAGGAGGATCACCTCAAGTTCAAGGCCAGCCTAGGATTCGTCGTGAGTGCCTGAACTACATAGTGAGGCTAGGGATTTAGTTCAGTGATTAGAGTGCTTGCCTAGCAAGTGCAAGGCTCTGAGTTCAATCCCCAGCACCAAAAAAAAAAAAAAAAAAATTATAAGCTAAACTACGTAGTGAGACCCTGTCTCAAAAAAAAAAAAAAATATTAAGCATCTGGGCAGGAGTTTATGTAGTTCATTGGTACAGTACTTGCCTAGCCTGTGCAAGGCCCTGGGTTCAGTCTATAAAACTGCAATAAATGAATGAACAAATGAGTGAACAAAATTATACCTCAGTAGTATCACCTTGCTTTTCCCTAAGGATTGTTTTTGCCATTCTGTCGCAGTGATATGGAGCTCCAGCTCTGTGGTTATAACGGCTGTATTGTTTCATTGCATACTTACACCCCTATTAAGAAACAGTTAAGCACCAGTATATTCTCAGCACTCTGGTGACTCAGTGACTCAGTGAGACCCAGCCTCAAACAACAAGAATAACAGAAAAGGCTGTGGGGATGCAGCTGAGCATGAAGGCCCTGGGTTCAGTGCCCAGTACGGAAAAAAAAAAAGTTGAGTTTTCGCTCTAATTTTCTTGTACACAGTGCTGCCATGTAGGCCTCTCTGTAAATGTGCAAGAATTTTCTCAGGGAGTATAATCATTAAGTTACAGGAATGTGTATTTTATTGGTAAGTTTGATTGCCCATTTTTCAGTGTTTTTTTCTTTTGGGCATATAAATGTTTATTTATTTTTTATTTTTTTAATTATGGAAAAATACATATATAACATGAAAGTTACCATCCTAACGATTTATAGCTCAGTGTATAGCTTAGAGTGATTAAGTATAATCAAGGTGTTGAATAACCATCATCACTGTTCCCAGAACTTTTTCATCAAATACAAATGAGATACTCATTAAGCAATAATTTCCCATTTCCCCCTCCCCCAGCTTTGTTCTACTTTTCGTCTTTATGAATTTGACTGTTCTAGGTAGCTCATAAAAATGAAGTTCTGAAATATTTGTCGTTTTGGGTCTGACTTACAAATATATTGTTTTCAAGGTTCACCTGTAGTGTGGCACTGATATCAGAGTTTTTTTCCTTTTTATGGCTTAATGCTCTATGCGTATAGCCCATTTTGTTTACCTATGAACATATAGTTCGGTGGTTTCCACCTTTGGCCTATTGTGAATAATGCTGTGGTGAACACTGGCGAATGCTGTGGTGAATATTTGTTTGGGTCTGTTTTCAATTCTTTTGGGTCTGTACTTAGGAGTAGAATATGATTTATTTGATGTCACATATTATAATTGATTCATTTTTCAAATGTTGAAACATCCTTATATTCTTGGAGTAAATCCAACATAAATCATGATGTTTTTATTTTTTTATTTTTGGTGCTGGGGATTGAATTTAGGGGCTTGTCGTGATGTTTTTAATATACTGTGAGTTTGATTTGCTACTGTTTAGTTGAGGAATTTTGCATCTATATTTATAGGGGATATTGGTCTGTAGTTTCAGAGTTTGGTTTTTCCATACTTTTTGGGAGGGGGGCTGGAGCTCGAACTCAGGGCCTTGCTCTTGCTAGGTAGACACTCTATCACTGAGCTAAGTTCCCCACCGCCCTTTTTTTTTTTGAGGTAGGGTCTCACTATGTAGTTTGGGCTGGCCTTGAACTCACTATGTAGCCCAGGCAGGCTTCGAACTCATGGTGATCCTCTTGCCTCAACCTCCCAAGTGCTGGGATTATAGGTGTATGCTACCATGCTCAGCCTGTTTTTCATACTTTGGATTACAATGAGAATTTCTTTTCTTTTCTTTTCTTTTTTTTTTTTTTTTTTTAGCAGGAATCAAATTCAGGGCCTTGCATTTGCTAGGTGAGCACTCTAACCACTGAGTTAAATCCCCAGCCTGAGAATTTATTTTAATATACACTGTAAGGTTGGGACATAGATGTACCTGTTTTCCATTTGTATAACCAGTGGTTCTGGCACCATTTACTGAATGGTCTCCACCTTTCTGAGGTATAGGGCCACCTCAGTTGTTTATAGCATTTCCTTCTTGGCTTCTCTTTTGTTCCGATTGTCTACCTGTTCCTAGGTCAATACCACATTGTTTAAATTACATGATTTTTTAGTAAGTCTGGGAATCTGATAGAATGTATTTCTCTTTGTTCTTCAAAACCAACTGGAAAAAAAATTCTGGACTTCTGTAAAAAGCCCTTTTGGAAATTTTGATTGGAATTAGGTTGAATTTTAAAGTAATTTAGAATTAAGATATCTTATGAAATGAAATCTTCACACACTATGAACATATTTATTCCCATTCACTTAGTGTCCTCTAGTAAGGTTTTAATTTTCTCTATGAAACTCATACATCCTATGTGAGATTAGCCCTAGATATCGTACAGCTCTTGTTTGTGTCTTGTGTCTGTGTTTGCAAATGTTTCAAACATACGAGTTCTTTATAGTTTTTGATGCTGTTGTAAATGTGGTCTTTTAGAAATTACATTTTCTAGTTGATTGCTGCTAATGTGTGATCACACTGATTTTATGTATTGATCTTGTATGCAGAACTCTGCTAAATTCTTTCATGTCTGCTAGTTGCAGATTCGTGTGAATTTTCTCCATGGATAATCATGTTTCTGCAAACAGGGACAGTTTTAGTTTCTTCCTTTTTAATCCTTATGCCTTTTATTTTTCCTGGACCACTAGTATAATAGAAGTGATGATAGGCATCCTTGAGTCGTTCCTGACTTCAGAGATAATGCTACTGAACTTTCACTGTCAGCCCGTTTTCCTATAGGCTTTTTTAGAGGGTATGGGTCATGATACTAGGGATTGAATCAAGGGTCTTCACACTGGCTACATCCCCAGACACTTTTTATTTTTTATTTTGAGACAGGGTCTTGCTAAGTTACCCAGGCTGGGCTCAAACTTGCAATCCTGCTGCCTCAGCTTCCAAGAGTGCTGAGATTGCAGTTGTTCACTACTATGCCTGGCCTCTGTAGATTCTTTTTAGATACCCTTTATCAGTAGAATGAAGTTGCATTCTATTCCTACCTTGCCAAATACTTTTATCATAGATAGTTAGGGAATTTTACCACATACTTCTTTTGTATCTATTGAGATGGTTGTGTCATCTTTTTTTTTTGGTGCTGGGGATCGAACTCAGGACCTTGTGCTTGCAAGGCAGGCACTCTAACCACTGAGTTATATCCCCAGTCTGAATTTTTAAATATAGTGAAACAGTTATTTCTTTATAGGGAAAAATTTCAAAATTTTTTTTAGCATATATATATGCACAGCATGGTATATGTGTGTATATGTGTGTGTGTGTGTGTATGCATAACGTGGTGGTACACACCTTAATCCCAGCATTTGGGTGGCTGAGGCAGGAAGACTATAAATTTGAGCCCAGCCTGGGCAGTTTAGTAAGAGCATATTTCAAAATAAAAAAATAAAAAGTGCTGGGAATGTAGCTAAGTGTGAAGGCCCTGGGTTCACTGCAAAAACAAAAGAACAACAACCAAAAAGAAAAAAAAAAGACAGGTTGGGCATGGTGACACTTAACTGTAATCCCAGCTACCCAGGAGACTAAAGCAACAGGATCATGAGTTTGAACCAGCCTAGGCAATTTAGCAAGACCCTGTCTCAAAACAAATAAAGAGGATTGAGGATGTAGCTCAGTGGTAGAGGTCTTTTTGTGGGGGGTAGGGGTGGAGCTGGGGATGGTACTTAGGGCCTTGAGCTTGCTAGGCAAGCGCTCCACCACTTGAGCTAAATCCCCAGCCCTTCAGTGGTAGAGCTCTTGCCTAACATGAGTGGGTCCCTTGGTTCAATCCCTGGTACTAAAAATTATGTGTGTATAAACTATGTTTATACATATATTTATGAATGTATAGTGTGTATGTACTCAGTACACCATGATCTCTAGTCTTTATAGTAGAACATCACAGTTTGGCTTTTGTCTCCTGTTAATCAGCCTCCACCCTTCACTCTCCCAGTTCTCTCTAGCCTCTGGTAATTACTGTTCTACTCTCAGTTTCTATGAGATCAACTTTTGTAGATTCCACATATGAATGAGAGCATGATGTATTTGTTTTCCTGTGCCTGGTTTATTTCACTTAACATAGTTACTTCTAGTAGCTGAGCATGGTGGCAAACACCTATAATCCCAGGACTCTGGGAGGCTGAGGCAGGAGGATCACAGATTTTTTTTTTTTTTTTGTGGTGCCGGGGATTGAACTCAGGGCCTTGGGCTTGCAAGGCAAGCACTCTAATCACTGAGCTAACTCCCCAGCCCCGAGGATCACAGATTTAAGCCCAGCCTAGACAATTTAGCAAGGACCTGTCTCAAAATAAACAAAAAAAAAATGGTCAGGGGCTATCCTCCGCCAAAAAAAATTACCTCAGGTTCCATCCGTGTTGTTGCAAGTGACAGGATTTCATTCTTTCAGTGGCTAAATAGTACTCCATTGAGTCTGTGTGTCACAGTTTCTGTATTCATTCATCAGATGACGGATACTTAGGTTGTTCCCATTTCTTGGCTCTTGTAATGTACTATGATAAATGTGGAAGTGTAGATATCTCATTGGCATACTGCTTTCATTTCCTTTGGGTGTATACCAGGTAGTAGGATTGCTAAATCATATGGTAGTTCTGCGTTTAATTTTTGGAGGAGCCTTTGTGCCATTTCCATAATGGTTGTACTGGTTCACGTTCCCACCAGTAGTGTGTGTAGGTACTGCTTTCTCCTTAACCTTGTCAGCACTTGGTATTTTGCGTCTTTTTGATAATAACCATTTTAACTGGAGCGAAATGATTTCGATATGCATTTTTCTGATAATTAGTGATACTGAACATGTCTTTTTTTTTTTTTCTGTAGGGTGCTGGGGAACAAACTTAGGGCCTTTTGCTTGCTAGGCAAGAGCTCTACTGCTGAGCTAAATCCCCATCCTCCGATACTGAACTTTTTTTTTTTTTTTTTTTTTTTTTTTTTTTTTTTTTTTTTTTCGGTGCCGGGGATCAAACTCAGGGCCTTGTGCTTGCTAGGTACTGAACATTTTTTATACCTGTTGGCCATTTGTATGTCTTCCTTTGAGAGATGTCTATTTAGATATATTGTCTATTTTTGAATCTGGTTGTTTGAGTTTTTGCTATTGAGTTGAGTTCCTTATATACTCTGAATATTAACCCCTTGTCAGATGTGTATCTTCTCTCACTCCATAGACTTGTTTCTTCTTTTTTGGTTATTTCCTTTGCTGTGCAGAAGCTTTTTGGTTTGAGATCATGAAGTATTTTATTTATTTATTTATTTTTATGAAGTATTTTTAATAGATGCCAAATTCAATATCCTTATATTTTAATTGACTTTTATAGCTATTGTCTTAAGTAAATTGGTCTATAATTTTCTTTTCTTGTGTTGTCCTTATGTTGTTTTGGTACCAAGTTACATTGACTTTATAAAATGCTTTGATCAGTTTGTCTTTTTCTTTTTTTTCCTCCATTCTCTGGTTCAGTTTGCTAAAATAGAGATAATCAGTTTTGTTTTGTTTGTACTATCTGGGATTGAATTTAGGGGCACTTTACCCCTGACATATATCCCCACCCCTTTTTATTTTTGTTTTTTGAGACAAGGTCTCTGTGTAGTTCAGGCTGACCTTGAACTTCCGCTGATCCTCCTGCCTCTGCCTCCTGAGGCTGGGATTACAGGGGTGCACCACCATGCCCAGCTGTTTTTTATTTTGAGACAGAGTCTTGCTGAGTTGCCCGGGCTGGACTGAAACTTGCAATCCTCTTCCCTCAGCCTCCTATGTGGCTGGAATTATAGGCATGCACCACTGTACCAACTGAGGTCATCTATTCTTTAAAACTCTGGTAAAACTCTAAAGCTGTCCCAGCCCTACACTATACCACAAAACTATTGTATCCTAGAAGCGATTTTTATTACTTATATAATGTAGTGAATGATTATAAGGCTTTAGGTTTGCTATATCATGAAGCTTCAATAAATTATAATTTCATAAGCCATTGTTCAATTTCTTAAATTTCCAAATGGATTAGTATAAAATTATAATTTTTTTAATTTTTAATAGTCTGTTTTTATATGCACTTTCTCATTCTTAATGTTGGTTTTGCCTTTTCTCTTTTTTTGCTGGTCAGTGTTGCCAGAAACTTGCCTGCTTTATCAGTCTAAGCACCACACTTCAATTTTGTTTATCCTCTCTGTGGTCTGTTTACTGTTTTCATTAACACTGTCATCACTTATTATTTCCTTCCTTCTTTCTCTGTTTATTTTTTCCTCTTTTTTCTTTTTTCTAACTTGTTAGATTTTTTAATGGTCAAAATATTCCATATGTAATTTTTAAGATAGGTATTATATCCATGTAGTTCAAATATGGAAATTCTTAAAAAATATGAAGAGAAAAATCTCAACATAGCTCGTCCCTCGTTACTGTGTTCCCATCTGCATAAGCAGGTAGCCATTGCTCTGTGTGTGTGTGCGTGCATGTGTGTGTGGTGCTGGGGCCTGAACCCAGAGTCTCGTGCATGCTAAACTCATACTCCACCATTGAGCTATAGCTCCACCCGCCTCTGCTAGTTTCTTTTCATATTCTTTTTTTTTTTTTTGGTGCCAGGGATTGAACTCAGGGCCTTGTGCTTGCTAGGCAGACACTCTAACCACTGAGCTAAATCCCCAGCCTCTTTTTATATTCTCAGAGACTTTTTTTTTTTTTTTTTTGGTGCTGGGTATCGAACTCAGGGCCTTGTGCTTGCTAGGCAAACACTCTAACCACTGAGCTAAATCCTCAGCCCTCTCAGAGACTTTAAAAAGTTTACTTATAAGCATATGCCTTTGAGCTCTTTCTAAATAAATATACAAAAAGCTTCCTTTTTAAATTATTTATTTATTTATGTGGTCCAGGGCTTTTGCACTGAGCTACATATCTAGCCCTACCTTTATTTTGAAACAGGGTCTTACTGAGTTATCCAGGCTGGGTTCAAACTTGTAATTCTCCAGTGCAATCCCAGAGGGCTAGGATTATAGGCATGTGCTATCACAGTGGACTTACTTTAAATATTTTTATTTTTATTATATTAACACAAAAGTTCTGCAATGAATACTCTTGTACCTATAGAGCATACGTAGATTAAGTTTCTGGCAGTAGCCTTGTATAATTTTGATGTGTATTGCCAAATTACCCTGCTTAGGTAAATTATTCTCCTTTCAGCAATGTGTGACTGCTAATTTTTGTGCTGCCATGCCAATCTGGTATATTTTTAAACTTCTGGATTTGGCCAGTCATCAGCTAGGGATCAAATACAGAATTATTTCCAAGTGACTTGAATTTGCATTTCTCCTGAGAAAACGTGTGATATTACTCATTTTAGAGCCATTTGTCTCTTTTTTTTGTCTTTCAACTATCCATATGCTTCATTCATTTTCCTAATAGTTTATTGATTTTTCTTCACAATTTATAAGAACTCTCTATATTAGAGACATCATCTTTTTTGGGGGGGTGCTGGAGATCAAACTCAGGGCCTTGCACTTGCTAGGCAACCACTCTACCGCTCGAGCTAAATCTCCAACCCCAAAACATCATCTTTTTGTCTGTATTA
>PVJO010000311.1:20208-88666 GCA_004026905.1 Hystrix cristata
TACCAAGAACATGTATTGGTACATTGCATACATAATGATCATAATCAACATGGTTATTTTGTACCTGTACATGATACATCTTGGTTTTCCCCCCTCTTCCCCCCTTCCCCTCCCCTCCCTTCCATTCACCCACCCCTCCCTATTTGCAATAAGTGTAACTACACTTTACCATTTTTTCCCCCCTTTCATCTTACTTTTTGTCTGTATTATTCTTGTAGCTTCTTTGGTTTGGTTTAATTTGGTTTGGTTTGGTGCTAGGGGCTGAACCCAAGGCCTCTTGCTAAGCATGTGCTGCAGTACTGAATTACACCCCAGTTCCTACTCCTGTGCTTCCATCACTAATTTTCAGCCTTTCTTCTTTCTTGATTATGCATTTATGGCTATTTATTTCACTCTGAGTACTATTTTGGTTACATCTCTCAAGTTTTGATATGTAGTGTTCCATTTTTATTATGATTTCTACCTTGCGTCATAGCTTATTAGAATCAGTCTTGTTATATTTGAAACAAATGTTTTGCTTTTCTTGTTTTTGTATGATTGCTCTTGATTCCCAATGTTGTGGCATTGTGTAAATGATTCTTTGATGTTGACTTTGTGGTAAAATTTTTAAATGGTATATTTGTGCTCGAAAGCATGTCTTCTCTTTTCAGTTTAAGATGCTACAGGTTCAAGTGCTATGGCCCCACCTACTCTGGAGGCTGAGGCAGGGGGATGACTTGAGCTCAAGAGTTTTAGCAACATTTAGCTTGGGCGAGATACAGAGATCTCAATCTCAAAAGTAACATGTCTATAATCATATTGTTTAAATTTTCTACTGATTTTATCTTGAGTTGGCCAAACATTGAAAGGGGTATAGGGCTGGGGATTTAGCTCAGAGGTAGAGCATTTTCCTAGCAAGTGCAAGGCCCTGAGTTTGATACCCAGCCCCAAAACAAACAAACAAAAAAACCAAAAAAAAATAAAATAAAATTCCCACTGCAATGGTGGATTTGCAGTTTTATTTTTCCTTCATATGTTCTGAGGGTATTTTAATTTGAATTAAATAATTTTTGAGTTTTCTAGTGTTGACCCAACTTTCATTCTTGAGATGGACCTGTTTTGGTCATATGTGTTAACTATTCCTTTTGAAAATCCCAGGATTCAATTTGTTAATTTCTTAAAGGACTTTTTTTTTTTTTTTTAAAAAAGGTAAATTTTAAAATGTTCTCACTTTTTATGTATTCTGAAGACTATGTAAGATTGGAACTTTTTATTCTTTTTTTTGGGGGGGGGATCGAACTTGGGGCCTTGTGCTTGCGAGACAGGCACTCTAACCACTGAGCTAATTCCCAGCCCTGGAACTTTTTATTCTTTGAATGTTTGTTAGAATTCACCTGTGAAGTTATCTCAGCCTAGGTTTTCCCTGTGGGAAGAGTTTAAACTACTGATTCATATTCTTTTTAGGAATATTCAAAAGTTTTCTGTTTTTATTTGGGCCAGTTTTAATAAGTTATATTTTTTTGGAATTTGCCCATTTCATCTGATTCTTCAGATGAAACTCTTAGCATAGAGTTGTTCACGATGTCCTTCTGTTACCTTTTTAATCTCTGTAGCGCTGTTAATTAGATTCTTCTGGATTAAAAAAAAAATTCTTCTGGCTTGTTTTTTGTCTCCATCCCCTGTCATTTGTCAGTCTCACCAGAGATGAGTTTTAATCTCTTCAAAGAAGCAACCTTTGGCTCTGTCAAGCTTCTCTGTTGTATTTCTTTTCTATTTTATGAATTTCCACTCTGATCTTTATATTACTTCTTCCTACTTTTTTATGCTTATTTTTGCTCTTCTCTATGTAACTTCTTTTTTGGGGGAGGTGGTGCTGGGGATCGAACTCAGGGCCTTGCACTTGTGAGGCAAGCAGTCTACCACTTGAGCTAAATCCCTAACCTATTTAACTTCTTGAAATAAATCTCTACCTCATTTATTTACAATTTTGCTTTTTTCTGGTATATCGCTTATAAATTTCACCCCAAGTACTACTTACGTGTCTCTGTAAGTTGTTTATGGCTATTTTAAACTCCTTATCTAATGATTAAATAAGTTATATTTTCTCATGATCCCAAACCCAGAAAGTGTAAAAAGATGCGATAAATCTTCCTCCCGGAGTCCTGTGTCCGTCTCCACCTGCTCATGTTCCATCCCACCCTCGTCCCACAGTGAATCCCCGTCCTTAGTTTTTTGTGTTTCTTTTCAACCTTTTTGTGTGTTTCTAAGCAACTATGAATAGTAATTGCTTTTTCTACACATAAGATGTAGTGTATTGCACACATTGCTCTATTCCTTGTTTTTATTTCCTTCGACAATAATTCTTAGTTCTTTCAGTGCCAGTAAGTCTGATGATTCTTTATTTTTACAGCCATATAATATTTCATCACATGTATGTTTCATCTTCTTGTCTCCACTAGTGGACTGATTGATATAGCCCTCCCCCCAATCTTATTACAAAAGATAATTGCATAAAACATGTGTTTAAGGAGACAGAAATGCTAATTACCCTGATTCGATCATTATGTATTGTTTACACATATCAAATTATCATACTATACCCTCTAAATGTGTATAACTACTCTATCATTAAAAATTAAAAATTTTGGTTGGGGATTTAGCTCAAGTGGTAGAGCGCTTGCCTAGCAAGTGCAAGTACCTGAATTTGATCCCCAGCACCAAAAAAATAAAAAAATAAAAGTAAAACCAAAAAATTTTAGCTGGGTACACAGTGGCACATGCTGGCACTTTGGGAAACTGAGGCAGGAGGATTACAAGTTCTAATCCCACTTGGACAATTTAAAAAGAGCTTGTCTCAAAATTTAAAAACTTAATAAATAAAGGTGTGGATTCTAGTTCAGTCCTAGCACTGCAGCACATATCTATAGTACCAGCTACTTGACAGGCTGAGCAAGAGGATCATTTGAGTCCAGGAGTTTCAGGCCAGCGTGGGCAGCATAAGGGCCTTACTCAAAAAGAAAAAGAAAAGCTGGGATGATGACACATGCCTGTACTCCCAGCACTCAGGTGGCTGAGGCAGGAGGATCGTGAATTCAAGGCCAGCCTGGGCTCTACATAGTGAGTTGAAGGCCAGCCTGAACTGCATAGCGAGATCGTATCTCAAAAATCAACAACAAAATAAAGGAAAATAGTGCTGGGGATTTAGCTCCGTGGTTAGAGTGCTTGCCTATCAAGCACAAGGCCCTGAGTTCGATCCCCAGTACCAAAAACAAACAAATAAACACCAACAAAAATAAATAAATAAAATAAACTTACTACAAATTTTTTTTAAAAACAGAAGGCTGGGGATGTGGCTCAGCGGTAGAGCACTTACCTAGTTTGTGTGAGCTTCTGGGATCAATCCTCAGTACTGTAGCATAAAAAGAAAATTAAAAGCAAATATACAACCAGAGATAATTGTATAGTGACCCCCTATACTGTCACCTAGCTTCAGCAAATTTGGCCAGGCCATTTCATCTATCCTCTTGTCTGCCTCCCACCAGATTATTTACAAGTGAACCGCAGACATCAGATTATTTCACCCATAAATATTTCTGTATTTATCTCCAAGAGCTCTTTTAAAAATGTAACTACATGCCATATCACACTAAAAAAGTAACAATTTTATTTTTTAAAGGAGGAGAGTTTATTTTGGCTGACAATAAAAAAAATTTTAGAAAAAAATTAAACCAGGCATGGTGGCACACACTTGTAATCTTAACACTCCGGGCCTGAGGCAGGAGGATTGAGAGCTCAAGCCCAGTCTGGTCAATTTAGTGACTTAGCGAGACCCTGTTTCAAAATTAAAAGTAAAAAAGGGCTGGAGATGTACCTTTGTGCAGATGTTCTGGGTTCATTCCCCACTATCACACACATACACATACACACATACTTTCTTTTTTTTTTTGTGGTGCCGGGGATCGAACTCAGGCTCTTGTGCTTGCAAGGCAAGCACTCTAATCACTGAGCTAAATCCCCAGCCCCCACATACTTTCTTATGACCATCAAATAGTCAATATTTCTAACTCTCTCTGATTGTCTATCACATATATATGTATGTGTATGTATATGTTTGAATGATTCTCTTCTTTGACCCAATCTAAATAAGGTCTGTGTGATACATTTGGTTGTCATGGCTCTTAAATCTCTAATCATGCACAGCCCCTTCATCTTTTCTTATTCCCCTGTAATATATTTGTTGAGAAAAAAATGCTTTCTTACCCTATAGTCTGATTTTGCTAATGGCGTCCCAAGGGTGCCTTTTAACGTATTTCTTAGTCTTCCTTTCCCTTTTCAGTAAATTGGTAGTTAGGTCTAGATAGAAAGGTACCTGACCAGGTTCAGATATCTTTTATCTTTTTCTTTTTCTTATTTTTTCTTTTGTGATACTAGAGCTTGAACCCAGGGCCTAGTCCATGCATAGGCCAGCACTGTAGAACTAATCTATATCCTGAGCTCCATTTCCACTCTGAATTATGAGTTTTTCAGAAGTTTCTTGGTTATCTTTTATTGACTTCTTGCTTAGTTACATTACAGTCAGAGAAATTGTACCATTTAATTTGAGTCTTTTTAAATCAGTTGTATGAGAAGGGGAAAAAAAGTGTTGAGATGCGTTATGAACATGTACTAGTTTCCCACGATGAATGTAATCATTATGTACTGTAAACATATACTAATAAAATTTTTTAAATCTAAAAAATAAAAATAAATTTGTTATATGGTCCGATACATATCAATTTCTGTGAATGTTTCTTTGTACTTAAAAAGAACATGTAGTAAAATGTTGGCTCCCATGTAGTCTGTATGTATTTTAGGTTATGCTTGTTAATTGTGCTGTTCAAATCTTTTTTTATCCTTACTGATTTCTCTCCTGCTATAATTGTGGATTTGTATGTTATTCCTCATTAGCCTTTCAGTTTATTCCGTCTTACACTGTCAGTTGTTACGCTTTGTATCTTTGGGCTATTTATTCATTTATTCAATAAAGATTTATTAAGTGTTTCTCTGTGCCTGGCACTGTTCTGGTTGCTTGGGACGTTTCAGTGAATGAAACAGACAACAACCCCTGCTGTAAGTTAAGAGAGACAGACAATAGCAAGATAAAGAATGCTGGGGATTTAGCCCAGTGATTAGAGTGCTTGCCTTGCAAGCACAAGGTTCTGAGTTCAATCCCCGGCACCACAAAAAAAAAAAAAAAAAAAAGAATGCCATACAGTTTTAAAATTAACTTCCTCACAAAGTGAACCTTTTAGCAGAGAAGTGATGTTCTCTAGTAATTTTTTAAAGTCTCTTGTGTGATATCAAAATAGTTTAACAGCTTTTGTTGCGTTACTATGTATTATAATTTTTCATCCCTTTTATCTTTTCTGTGTCCTTATAGGTCTGTGTTTCCCTCAGTCTCCTACCTGGCCACCTTGCCCTGTTCTTATGTTTTTAAATGTGTTCTCTAAACAGCATATTGTAATTACTGTTTTAATTTTAACCAGTTTGACACTGTCCTTAAGTGAAATGTCACTCTATCTAAGTCTTTTTGTTTTGTTTTGTTTTGTTTTTTTTGGTGCTGGGGATTGAATGCTGGGCTTTGTGCTTGCTGGGCAAGCACTCTAACCACTGAGCTAAATCCCCAACCCCTCTATCTAGCTTTAACATTTGTGAATGAGTTTTTTTGTGTGAACATATGTTTTCATTTCTCTTGGTACAGTATATGCCAAAGAGTAGAACTGATCAATCATATGGTAGTTCTTTGTTTAATCTTTTGAGGAAATACCAGGCTTTTTCCCAACCAGCAGCATATTTTACAGTCCCACCATGGTTCATCAGAGTTTCAAGGCCATGAAGACAAACTTGATTTCTTCTAAGAATTTTATACCTTTACATTGAGATCTTTCATCCATTCGAGTTAATTTTTGTATATGATGTAGTAATGTAGGGATTTACCTTCATTCTTTTTTTTTTTTTTTTGACACAGGGTCTCACTATGTAGTCCAGGGTGGTCTTGAACTCACTATGTCACTGTGTAGCCCAAGCTGGCCTTGAACCTGTGGCAATCCTCCTGCCTCAACCTCTGAGTGCTGGGATTATACTACCTTTAGATATCCAGTTAACCCAGCATCATTTGTTTAAAAGACTGTTTCCAGCTGGGGATGGTGGTGCAGATCTGTGATCCCAGCTCTCTGGAGACTGAGGCAGGAGGATCGCTGTGAATTCAAGGCCAGCCTGAACTATGTAGTGCGACCCTGTCTCAAAAACAAACAAACAAGCAAAACTCCCACATAAATAAATAAATAAATTTGTTATTTCTTATATGTCCTTAGGAAAATTTCCAGTGACCTTAGATGTTTTGATTTTTAAATTTTCATGAGTCATGGAGTTTCTCTAAAAGTAGATCTGTAGTCCCTCTTGCTGCCTTTCTGGAAGTAGGACCTCTCTCTTTCCTTTTTCCTTTTTTTGTAGTGCTGATGATCAAACTGAGGGCACTACACATGCTAGGCAAGTACTCTACCACTGAGCTGCTTGCCCAGCCCTTTCTTTTAGTAGGTAGTTTGGGAATTACAATGGCGCATTATCAAAAGCCAACATTAATCAGTATCTTTACGCTTTCTGAATGCCATAAGGATCTTAGAACTATTTGAAGTTGTTTTTTTACCATACGGATATATTTTTGAATAGATATGTGTACATACAAATCTAAGTATATATTGCCATATGTATGTATATAAAGCAAGAAAGTGAAACAAAAATTGTCTATATACATACAAATCTAAGTATATATTGCCATATGTATGTATATAAAGCAAGAAAGTGAAACAAAAATTGTCTGATGACCTACAGTCAACCTGAACAAATGCCTTAACCTCATCAAACCTGTTTCTTGAGCCACACAGTTGAGACACTAATCCCTTCCTCACTGGGTCTTTATGACAATTAAATGAGCTAATCTGTGTCAAGCGCCACACACACACTATGTACAGTGCCTGATGCACAAGAAGTACTTGATAAAAGGTAGCTGTTCCAAGAACGAAAGCCAGTTATGGGCGGTAATTACAGTTTACCCTCCTGGTCTGTCCTGGCAGTTCCTCTGTGACGAGGGTGCGGGGCTGTCTGGGGACTACATTGACCGTGTGGACGAGCCCTTGTCCTGCTCCTACGTGCTGACCGTCCGGACTCCTCGGCTCTGCTCCCACCCGCTCCTCCGGCCTTCGCCGGGTGCTGCGCCGCAGGCCATTCTCTGTCACCCCTCCCTGCAGCCTGAGGAGTACCAGGCCTACCTGCAGCAGCAAGAGGGTGAGTGAGAAAAGCGGGATGGGGGGCAGGTAGAAGGTAGAACTGCGCCCCTGTCTTACTCTCACGCTGTTTTTCAGTAGACTCAAAGCAATATGAAGATAAAATCACAGAGGAGCTACAAGACCTGGACTCCCAAATGTGGAGTGAGACCAAGTCTGGGGTGTCACCTCCAAAGAAAGAGGGTAGGACCTGTTTTCACCCTTCTATGGAACTGGCCTCTCCTCCTTCCATTCCTCTCATCCTGCTGTCCTGACTGGTGGGGCTGGGCTGCAAGGTTACCATGGAGCCCTGACCCCTGGCAATAGGGAGGGAATGTACCCCATCCCCTTTGCTCCTTTCCTTTCTCCCTTCCCTTCATATTTCCTCCTGTTCTTTGTATCTCAGGTTCAAGCCCAGCCAAGGATGACAGTAAGGAAGCAGATTTCTGGAAGATGCTTCATGAGCCAGAGGACCAGGCCCCAGGAGGGGAGGAGGTGCAGGCAGAGGTAAGGTTAGACAGGGGCTGTGGAATTGGGTGGTCACTGGAGTGGAGGTCATCATGAGGTGACCTGTGTCTGTCCGGGGATGCAAGGATGTCCCCAGAACAACTACCTGAAGACCACAGTGGGCATGCGAGCTTCCGTGCTTGAGTCTGCTCTTTCTCCTCATCAGGAACCATACCTAAACCTTGAGGCTGCGGCAGACCCAGCTGCAGGCCCTCCAGATGGTGAGTCTATTCTTCATGTCTCCTTTACTGCCAGGGTGTATCTTGGGGCTGGCAGCTGTGCGGATGGAGGGTAGAGCTAAATACAAGGGAGGTGAGGCAGTTAGGCCATCAGGAGATCCCTTCTCTTGTTGTGCTAGGGATTGGACCCAGAGCCTTGTGCATGATAAGCGGTGCTCCACCATTAAGCTACGTTCTTGGCCCCAGGGAATTTATTTTTACTTGAGTTGGTAGTCTTTGTAGACAGCAATACTATTTGAGGGAGGTAGCAGAGCACCCAGGCTCCACCACTTACTGACTTTTGTACTCCTGGACAATTTCACTCACCCATAAAATGTGAATAATAAAGCCGGGCGCAGTGGCGCACACCTGTAATCCCAGCACTCGGGAGGCTGAGGCAGGAGGATGGCCGAGAGCTTGAGGCCAGCCTCGGCTACGTAGTGCATTCAAGGCCAGCTTGAACTACATAGCAAGACCCTGTCTCAGGAAAACCAAAACAAAACCAAAAAAATGAGTAATCCCACCATAGGGGATTGTGAGATTAAATGCAAATGCATCTGTAATTCATAATAGAATGACTGTGACTTAGTAGACTATGAATTGTTAGTATTTGTGGGGAGGAGCAGAACAGGATCCAGGAAAGAAAATACCTGAGGCCCAGAGTCTCTGTTGTAGTCCTAAAAACTGGAGGTTTGTTTTTTGCCAGAAGGGCCTCAGAAATGTACAGAAGAGCAGACCACTTAGCTCTTGTTAGCATTTATCTCCCCGCTGGGAGCCACCTTAGGACGGTGCTTCCTGTTGTGGAGGATTTGCCCCTCTCGCTTAGCAGACTGCTAGCTCCTGGAAGCAGAGAGCACATCTTTCCTTGGTCTCTCTATGGCCTCTTCTTAGGAATCAAAAGAGAATTTAAAACACAACAAGTCCATGCCTATTCTCTCATCTCAGATTTTCAGAACAATGTGCAGGTCAAAGTCATTCGGAGTCCTGCAGACTTGATTCGACTGATAGAGGAGCTGAAAGGTGGAACAAAAAAGGTATGGTCCCTGCTCAGACGAGGGGTGGGCTGGGCTCCTGGCCAGAGCCTTCGAAGAACCACTCCTACCTGGGCCAAACAGAGCTGGCTCCATCCTCCACTCTTTCTGAGTCCCTTGCTTCCACACCCTGTCCCCTTTTTGCCCCCCACCATATGTGGTTATGAAGCTCCAAAACTGCTTTCTCCCCACCTCCTGCCAGGGGAAGTCAAACGCAGGCCAGGAGCAGCCTAGTGATGATGCTGCTGAGGCCCCCCCCAGGGAGCCGGAGGTGAAGGAAAAGGGTGATGCAGCGCGTCCGAGTGCAGCGGAAGAAGAGGACAGTGATGAGGATGAAGATGAAGACGCGGATGAACGGCAGTTACTAGGAGAATTCGAGAAGGAGCTGGAAGGGATACTGCTCCCGTCAGACCGAGAGCGGCTCCGTTCTGAGGTGAAGGCTGGCATGGAGCAGGAGCTGGAGAGCATCATCCAGGAGGTGAGCAAGGTGTCAGCTGCCGGGGCTCTGCGGGACCTGCTCCTGCAGGGTAGGACCAGAGCAAAGGTAGCGCTGAGTGCGGCTTGGGACACCACCATGGTGGTTATTGACCTAATTCGAAGGAGGGAAAGGGAGCTGGGGAGAGGGATGAGACCCAGACACTGTCCTGTGAGCTGTGGCCTGCTGGCCTCAACTCCACAGAACTTTGATGGCACCCCAACTCGGGCATTCCAGACAGAGAAGGAGCTGGACCCAGATGGGCTGAAGAAAGAGTCTGAACGGGATCGGGCAATGCTGGCTCTGACATCCACTCTCAACAAACTCATCAAAAGACTGGAGGAAAAACAGAGTCCTGAGCTGATGAAAAAGTACAAGAAAAGAAAGATTGTCCCCAGAAAGCCTCCCCCGTCACCCCACCCTGCAGGTGAGAATGGTCAGACAGGAGCAGCGGGCCAGTTGCCTTCACCCCTCAGCTGGTGCTGTTCCCGGAGGCTACATTCCCTTCCTGCCTCCTGGAAGGAACCCTGTTCTCACTGTCACCTTCTTTCCACCAGCGGCCTTCCTGTGGTGGTCACTCCTGGTGATCCTTTTGAAAGCAACTTTTCAAGCATGTCTGTTGTGATTTCTGTTCTCTCCTATGCCCCTAGTGCCTAGCACTCTGCCTGGCATATAGATACTGACTGAATGGCGATGATCCTAAATGCTGGAAACCACACATCTGTAACAGATGCAGCCATCAACAGCTGGGACTTTGCCTGGGGAGACACCCCAGCTGTCAGGGTAGCCAGCCACACTCGAGTCACCAGCCTGAGCACGCTTGAAGTTGCTCCTTCTTCTTGCATTCCTTTTGTCCATTCCACAGGCTTCTATAGGTGTGGAGATCAGACATTCCAAATGGAACATTCCATTTTCTAATCTGTAAACATTGAAAGGTCTTTAAAGTCACACCATACGGAGGACCAAACCAGTTTTCCAACCTACTTCTTAAAACTTCTTTGTTGGTACAGGCGGCCTGGTTACTGCTTTCAGAAAACAGTCATTTCCTTATAGGTGATGAGTAGAATTACTGGGTGGGCTGCAGTAAGAGGCTGCGACTGGGGAAGAGGCACTTTTTTTGAGCCCCAGCTCACCTATGTGTTGAGATGCAATAGCCACCCAGACCAACTGATGGCCTGGGGAGAGGTGACCACCACAGCCCCTAACTCTGGAGTCATGGCTCTGCTTTGTCTCCCTGTGTGTCTCCCCCTCTAAGAGGAGGATCCTGAGCACAGAGTCCGGGTCCGGGTCACCAAGCTCCATCACGGAGGCCCCAATCAGGATCTGACTGTCCTCGAGATGAAACGGGAAAACCCACAGCTGAAACAAATCGAGGGGCTGGTGAAAGAACTGCTGGAGAGGGAGGGACTCACGGCCGAAGGTGGGCCCTGGAGGGCGGCTGGTTACGAGCTGTTGGAAGGGCTTGCCACTGGTGTGGAGGGGCTGGGTCAAGGTGGACTGGAAACCTCATCTGAGGCTTAGGGGGGCAGGGGACCTGCCTGAGGCCCCCGGCCTTCCCCTCCTCACTGCCCACACTGCTGCTTTCTAGGGAAGATTGAGATCAAAATTGTTCGCCCTGGGGCTGAGGGGACTGAGGAGGATGGACGCTGGCTGACTGATGAGGACACGAAAAGCCTCAAGGAGATTTTCTTCAATATCTTGGTGAGGCACCTACCCCAGGTCCTGGACCCCCAGTGCCCCTGCCTGGGCCTGCTGCATGTCCCAGAGTCCCAGAGGCTTGTCCCAGTCTCCTGTCCACAGCGAGGCTAGTGTTCTGGCAGCTCTTGGTCTGCCACTCAGGAAGAGCCCCAGAGGAGGCTGGGTCCAACGTGCTTGCCCTCCCCAACCGTCAGTTCCAGGACCTCCCTGGACCCCTTGGTGCCCCATCAGCAGCTCCAGCTCACCCCCCTCCCTCCAGGTGCAGGGAGCTGAAGAGGCCCACAAAGAGCGCCAGCGGCAGCGAGAGCTGGAGCGCAATTACCGCCGGGTGTGGGGCTCAGGCGATGGTGAAGGCACGGGAGAGCTGGACGAGTTTGACTTCTGAGATACCACTGCAATGTCTTTTTGACTGACCCTGCCTCCTCCTCACCTCTGCACCCCTGAAGGCAGAACACCAGAGAACAGCAGAGCTGTGGGGAGTAGAGGGCCCTGCAGCACGCCGCCCGCAGACCTCCTGAGGCCTGTGGCTTCTGCTCTCCCAGGCTCTCCCATGTGCCCTTCATTCCCTCCTCGACTTGCCCTGTTAGTGTCCCCTAACTTGTTGGCACTTTCTTATTCCTCCCTAGAGACCCAGTAAGAGCCTATGTGTGGGCAGGGCAGGGAGGGGTGGTTTAGTAGGCCCTAAGAAAGCACCCTGCCCACCCTGCCCTCGCTGTTTGGAGTTGCTTTACCCTTTTCCCTGGGATCACCTTGGGATTTCTTTTTCCCTTCCCCTGTTCCCACTGTCCCTACAATCTGTGCCCCTGAGCTGAGGAGCCTGCACTCCTGTTGCAGAGGAAATGGGAGACCACTGCACACCACTACCAACAAAGTCCCAGCTAAAAGGGTGGGGTGCAGACATACCCACCGCCTGTTCTTCAACAATCAGGTTTCTAAATAAAGAACTGGACCACCGATCCATCCGTCTTGTGAGGGGGGACAGGCGGAGGGCACTCGTGGGGAGGAAGCTCTGCTCTTTTCAGAGCAGAGGGCACGCTGGTCCTGGCTATGCATCTCCCAGGTGGGTCAGTGGGACTGAGCTGTGTGCAGACACCAGGCAGCTGAACAAAGCCAACTTAAAAGGCCTACTGCCCTCCTTCTTCTTCGTTGTCTGTTCGACTTTTTGCAGAGCTAGGCAAGGGCTCCACCACTGAGCTGTACCCCCTAATCTAGTTCATTCCCTGTCCTCTCCCCCTTTACACCCTAAAAGCCAGAATACACACTAGAGTCACCCCTCACGCACACTGTCCCAGCATCTGTTGCTGAACTCTCTCCCTGCAGCACGTTCCAGGTCCCGTCTGCCAGCCGTGACCCATACTCGCCTGGCCATTCTCTATTCCCCAGAAAAGACCTCCATGTTTGGCTCTGCCCAGAGGACTGCTGCCCACGTGGACCAGGTTCTCAGTCTGCCAAGGGCAGGTGTGGGTCCCCCAATACCCTGCCTTCCGTCTCCCCCAGTAGAGGACTCTGGGGCTCTCCTCTGATCCCCCAGCTTGGAGGTGTGCGGCTTTCCTGCTGAAGACTCCATTGGCTCACAAAACAAGGAAGGGGACAGAGGACACAGAATGCTTTGTCTTCAAAAGTGGAAAGCGAGAGACTGAGTTCCGAAGGATGTTGCATAAGACTAACTTTGCTGAATGTGGACCAGTGCTTATTGTGCATTATGTTTAAATTGTTTGTTTTTATGGTACTGGAGATTGAACCCAGAATCTTTGCACTTAGATACATCCTCAGCTTGTTTTTTGTTTTTTGTTTTTTGTTTTTTAAGACAGTGTCTTGCTAAGTTGCTAAATTGCTGGGGCTGGACTAGAACTTGAGATCCTCCTGCTTCAGCCCCCTGGACTGCTGGGAGATCCATGTATCCGGAAGGAAGGGATGCTTCCGCTGGCCAAGACCTTAGAAACTGCCTCGAGTGTGGTGACAGGCAAGGTGCTGATTCAAATCCTCAGCCTTCATCTCCCACCAGTGGAGCCTTGAGCAAGTCATTTAACTCTTCAAATGCTGTTTCCTCTTCTGTGTCTAATAGCCCTGGCCTTGTAGGGCAGATGAGAGGATCGAGTGAGACAGTACATTGTGCTGGTCACACAGGATGGGCCCACAGTAGGTGCACACCAACTCATAAACCAGCTGTTGAATCCTGGAGTGATGAGCATGTGGAGGCAGGAGTAGAAGGGATCCCCAAAGGTCATCAGGAACGGCAGAAGCATTTGGAACAGGAAGGGGGTTAAGGCTGGGGCAAGTATTCTCTTTGGTTGGACAGGGACAGACTCTCAGCATGGTCAGAGAACTGAATTCTGGAAACCTCACTGTATTTAATCAACTCGTACTTTCGATAATAAATTCCTTTTCACTTTCCTTGGGCTTCTGACAAAACCCCCATGGAGGTCAGTCTGCTCTAGCTGCACTAAGGCAAACAAAAGGAGGGAAGAAGGCATGTGGCAGATGGCAGCCAGGAGGGGGTAGTGCCAGGGCCAGGGGAGGCCAGGTTTCCTAAACGAGGAAACCCAAAGCAAGCTAGGGGCTGGTGTGGATGGAAAGAGGCACTAGCACTCCTTCGCCCCCCAAGGGAGTGAGTCCCCTTCTAGAATCCTGATGCAGAGTCCCTGGAGGGCTTGATGCTGTGTCACCCCTTCCTTCTCACAAGACCAAAATGCAGCCCATTAAAAAAAAAAAAAAAAAAAGGATCGAGTGGATTACTTGGTGGTAGAATTTGCTGACATCTTGACCTTTTTTTTGTTTGTTGGCTAGGGATTAAAGGACCTTCCAATCAGTTACCTGGTTCCCTTCTCAGGTAACTTTGTTCACACCACCGTCCATGTCTCCTCCCCTACACTCAGAGTCAAAGCTTCTCAGGGAGAGTCAGCTTTGGTTATGAGGAAGGGGGATCAAGAGGAAGTGAGGGAATCCGGAGTCTGAGCTGAAGGGCAGGGCCAGGGCCTCCAACCAGGTCCTCCTTGGTATCCCCCTCTTCTTCTCACTTCGCCCAGATCACACCCGCACATCTGTAGCTGCCGCTGCACCTACACATCTGCATCCACCTCACCCTGGGTCGTGATGCTGGGCCGGGTGCTCACCCAGCCTAGGACTGTGCAAAGCAGCAGCCTCTATGTGAGCCAGATCTGAACCTGGTGCTGCAACCAGTCTTCTGGCCAGCTTATCTTGGGGCTGGGGGATCACCAAGGGTTGGAACCAACTCTACCCAAAGATGCTGGTGCCAGCTGATTCGTCAAGGTGGCTGACAATATGGGATGGTTGTGTCCAACCTGCATTCGTCACTTGCCTGCTCTGCTACCAGGGAAGACACGTTCAGCTGCCCCCAGAAATGGGACTGGCTGTTCTGAGCCGCTGTGATCAGGGTGATGACAGAGAGATGGGCTGGCATGGAGCTTGTGGACATCAGGGACCTGCAGCTGCCTGCGAAGCCTCTGACAGGAGACTGTCCACCCTGTCCTCCCTGCCATGACCAGGGCCAGAGCAAGAACTCTACTATTATCTCATTTCTGGTACCTGGTGCTCAAGGGGAGTTGGCCGGCTGAGAGCAGCTCTCCAGAGGGCTCGGGCCCGATGCTCTCCGAGTATATAGCATGGAGATTATAAGAAAAGAGACACCTCTGAGGGCAGGTGCCCAAGGTCTCTAGCTAGTGAGTGGAGGGCCAGGTTTCGACATCAGATCTGTTTCTGTTCTTAACCAGAGTGCCTCATCTTCTCACTCTAGCCCCACAGGCCTGTCCACTCCTCTAAACGCCACACTCCAGCTCTTGACCAGAACTGGAGTCATCCTGCAAGTGTGAGTTCTCTGCTCCTCACATGTGCGCCCACCTGTCCATCTATGTCCATTATATGAACCTATGACTCTTGTGCAAGACGGAACCACCTCCATGACCATGGGTACTGCCCTGCCACCTAATCAGCAGAAGGCACCTCTGCCTGGCCTGGTCCCACTTCCAGTTCCTGACCTCATCCAAGGTTATAGCCTGACCTGCCTCTTCAAGAACAGACCAGTAGCTCACCTCCTAGACAAAATCACTTCCTTTTTAATTGCTGTTGAAGATTCACACCACCTGCCTCTGAGGAAATGAGGGGGGCATCCCCCCTGCCCCCGCCCTATTTCCCTCCCCAATTACCTGGTCTTTTGCAAAATATTTTAGCCAGAAAAAAAAAAAAAAAGACCGGAAACCACTGACACAGACGGCCCAAGGGCTGGGTTGGTTGAGGGAGGCACAGCTGGGCCAGGTAAGTCCACCTCACTACCCCTTTCGGGGGGACAGGCAGCCTGGAAAACGCAGCCACTGCACACCCTCTCAGCCCTGGCTAGGAGGGAGCATGAGGTTATGGGAAGGGTCTGGAGTTGCTCCAGTGGGAGGGAGGGGCTGGACAGAAAGAAATAATGGGGGAGGGGTCCCATTGTAGGGGTGCCCCCTACCCCAGATCACCATGGGCGCTGCACAGTCACAGGTACGCAGTCACAGGCACAGACACAACCCGAGAGCACCCCCACCCCACCCCACCCCCTGCCCACCCTTGGCTTCCCCCATCCCAAAACACCCTCCCCACGCCCCTACCCACCCCACCCCATGTTGGGGAACAAAGCAATAAATTACAAGGCCCCTTCCCAGCCCCTTTAGCCTGCTCCTGCTCCATCCCTTCTCCCTCCCAAGATAGTAGAGGAGGGACCCAGGCTCTTGGCTCCCCCTGGTCCTTTAACTTCCATCCATGGGTAGGTGTAGGGGGACATCCTGATTTCCACTACTCTTGGTCCCTTTCACGGAAAGGGTTAGGGAGCCCCCCCACCTCCAAGGGCAGCAGGGGTCCTGCCCCTCGCTGCCCTTCTCCCCTTCACTGGGCAGTGAGATCAGCATGGAAGGGGTGGGGGTCCTCGTATTGGCCCCAAGTCCCAGGGCTAGCCCTCCACGTACCAACCCCTCCCTCTGGCGTGGCGTCGCCCCAGGAGCCAGCCTGGGTTTGGGCTCCCGCCTTGGGACTGTCCAACGCAGGCAGGACTAGGTCTCCTTCCCGCCTCTAGGGGCGCGAGCGGGCAAGTCCAAGCGCCTAGGACCCCGTGCCGCGGCGTGGGCGTCTCTTCTGCAAACACCGGGCGGGTAGACTCAGAGCAATCCGAGTGTGGAAACGGTGGAGAGGGGGCTTGTCGAGCTGGGGTCTCCATGCCTCGTCGGGGAGAGGGAAGTGAGTTTGTGTCTCCGGGGGAGGCGTGGGGGGCTGTCCCGCGTGGGGTAGGAAGTGCTCCCGTGGGGCGGGGTGCGTGTCGGAGAAGTGAGTGGGTGCGTCTTTCCGGCGGTCCACCCGGTGTGGTCGTGCCCGGCCCGCGCGGGGGTGGGGGTGTCTCTCCCGCTGCCGAGCGACTATACCAGCGCGACAGGGGCGTCGGCGCGACCCACGCTGGCGGCGCTGCTCCGGCGGCGGGGGCTGGGCGTGGCGGTGATGCTGGGCGTGGTGGCCGCGCTGGGCGTGGTGGCTGCGCTGCCGCCCTCGCCCGGGCAGCCGTGCTGGAGGAGGATGTCTGCACACAGCTGGCTTCCAGCCTGGCGCGCGTAGAACAGCGCCGTGCGGCCCTGCGCGTCGCGGGCAGCCACGTCCGCTCCGTACTAGAAGGCGAAAGGGCCGCGTGACCGCGCGCCACCGAGGGGGCCACACGCGCACGCCACCTCTCCAAGGCTTCCAACCCCACCGCCAGGGTCCCTCTGGAAATAGCGCGCCCGCTCGCGTACCCACAACAGCAGCTGCGTGATGACCACGTGGGCCAGCTCGGCCGCCAGGTGGAGCGGGGAGCGGAGCTGCGGGTCCTCCCCGCTGGTGTCGAGCGGCCCGTGTCGCGCATGGGCCAGGAGCAGGAGCACAGCGGCAACATCCTGGGCCTGCACGGCGGCCCACAGCTGGCGACCCAGCGGCTCCTCCGTGGTGCCCAGCGGCGCCAGGAACAGCAGCTGTTCGTACTTGGCACGAATCCACGACTCCCGCTCCTCCCTGCAAGACCAGGAACCAGCTGAAAGGACCCTAGGGACCTCGGCCCCGTACCCGCAGGCTCCCTTAGGAGCCCCATGTCCCGCACGATGCTCCTTCACACGCACCTCGAAGAGTCCTTCGTGGGCTTGGCGCGGCCCCGAGTGTCGCTCTCCCACACGCGGTTGGCCATGTCGTTGCCAATGGCTGTCAGCACCAGGGTCAGCTCCCGCGGCCAGTCGTCCAAGTCGAGCGAGCGAACGCGGGACAGGTGTGTGCCCAGGTTCCGGTGGATGCCGGAACATTCGATGCAGATGAGTGCGCCCAGGTTCAAGCTGGCCCACGTTGGGTCTGAGGATGGAGTGCGGAGGTCGGTTCCCGATCGGGCAGCACGGACAGACACCCTCTTATTCACCGACTCCAGCAAACCACACTCCCCAGCCCACGATGCCATCTCCCAGGCCCAATTGCTGCCCTGTTGCACTCACTGGGGGCGCCGCAGTCCACGCAGATAGAGTTTCCCTTGGCGTTCCGGATCGCCTGGATGGCCACGGCTTCACTCTGGCTGTCTGTCCGCAGCTGCAGAGAGGGCTGGGGTCAGTGCTGGCTGCCCCTCACAGCAGCTCCCTCCTCCTCTCCTCAAACACCCCTGCCCTCCTCCCACCCACCCAACCCCTCAAACCACTACCTTGACCTTGCTGCTCTCACAGCATTGCAGACTAGCTAGGATCTGACTCTCGATGGCCTGGACCCAGGCGTCCCGTTCCTCGAAGCTGGCTGCCTCGAAGTGCCATGTCTGACCAGTGCTGGATACGATCAGGAACTCAAAGTTTTCCTCTGGGTGGGGGGATGGGATGGGGTCATGAGGGACAGAGTTCAAGCAGGGGTTGCCTTCCCCAAACCCTTCCTCCCTGATGTCCATTCCGAGCCCCTGGGAATGGGGCAGTAGGGGGAAGGGAAGCAGAGGGTGGGGGAGAGCAGGAAGCCCGAGCACATGCGGGAGAGGCAGGGGCACCCCCACCCCTCTGCACCCCAGCTGAGCGCCCCTCCCAGCTCCCCACTTGTTACCTGCTTTATAAATATTTCTTAAACTACCAAAGGATTTTAGTTTCCACATTTTGCGCTTGGCTGGTTTCCCGAAGCGAAGGAGATAGAGATAGAATGAGAAGCAAAACAGAGAGAGACCAAGAAAGGAGGAGAAAAAGGCAGATGGAGAGATGGAGAGAGAGAGTGACAGAGAGTGCCAGAGACAAAGCAGGACAGACAGATGGGGAGAGAAAGCAGAACTAAAGTCAGTGGCCCCGGAGCAGAGTGGAGCGAAAGCCAGGAGCCATGAGAGTAGGCAGATCTGGAACCCGGGTCTGAGCACCCGGCAGAGAGCAGGGGCGAGGAGTTATCAAGACCAGAGAGGAGCTGGTCTCTGCAGGGTCGGGGGGAGGGTCCGGATCTGAGTGAACATGGGGAAGGGGACTGGAGCTGGGTGGGAGGCTGGGACAAGAGGGCCCTGGGGCTCAGGAGTCACTGGGCCTGGGGCAGGTCTGAGGAGCAGAAATGAGGATTATTACGGTCAAGGATTGTTGTGAAAACAGCAATCACTTAAAGTTATTGGGAGAAGGAGGAGTTGGGGTGTCTGTGGACTGAGTCACCAGGAGCAAAGGTGCGGGGACCGGGGTCATAAGTGGAGATGAGGACAGGAACAGGAACTAGACAGTCATCAGGAGAGGGAGCATGAGCCATGGCTTGACAGGGTGTCACTGAGAACAGGGGCTGGGGGCTACTGGGCAAAAGGCATGGGCTGAGGAACAGGGGAAGAACAGGGGCTGGGGGATGTCCATCCACTTCCCTGCTAACTTGTGTGCAGTGGTAATGACAGCCAAGCACCCCGCTCAGGCACCTTCCTCCTGCTGCAGGAGTTAGGCCAGGGCTCGAAGTTAGGATGAGGGTCTGGGGTGGGAGTGGCGCCGCCCGCTGGAGTCTCACCTTCAGCCTGCACGGTTGCACCTTCAGTCTTGGACGGTGTTGTCAGTTTTTTCCTCCTCTGCTTCTTCACCATGGGAGAAGGAGGGGGTTCCCGACTCAGGGGGCTCAGGTCTCCAGATGGGGTACAGTCTTAGGGAAAGGGACACAGCTGCCTCAGTTGTGCCCTTCACAGATTTCCTGATTTCTTGACAGCCTGTCTCTTCCCTTGAACTAGCTTTGGCATTTAAGGATGTCTCTCCTTAGCTGTCCCTCCTCCAGGAGCTCCCCCTGGATCATTCCTGGGGAGGTGGGAGGTGGAGCAGATGAGTGGTTTCAAGTGGTTTTGAGTCAGACCTGCACTCAGATCCAGGCTCTCCCACTTACTGGCTTTCAGACCTCGAGCAAGTCACTTAGTCTTCTGAGCCTCAGTTTCTTCATCCCTAAAATGGGGATAATAATCTTGACCTGATAAGGTTGTTGTGATGTCACAATGTTACTTGCTGTTTTATTTCCAAACATTCCAAACACTGATGGCCAACAAACACACTGGACAACGTTCTGTTTGTTTAAACCCTGAAGTTATCCTGTCAGTTAGAAACTACTGTCTCCATTTTATTGACGAGGAAACTGAGGTCAAGTAACTTGCCCATGTAACAAGCTGGGACTGCTCAGGCAGCTTGGCTCCAGAGCCCACTTATCTTAAGTACCCTGATAGACACAGTGTGTTTGGGCTCGGTGCCGGGCACCCAGCAGATACTCCATGTGTTCACTCCTGCATGTATTCCAGCTCTAAGCCTCTACCCTGATTTCACTTCCTACCCACATCCCATTTGTAAGTCTCTCTCTCTCTCTTTCTTCTTTTTTTTTGGCACTGGGGACTGAGCCCAGGACCTTGCACATGCTAGGCAAGCACCCTGCCACTGAGCTACATCCCCAGCCCCCAACATTCCCTTGTGTCTGGAAGACAGTGGACGGAGGGTAAGCCCACTGACCGGTGCTGAGGGCTCGGGCCAAATTCCTGTCTGGCTTCAGCAGGTGCTTTGATGTCTGGTCCGGTGGTGGCTGCAGGGAACTGGGGCTGGGGCTGGGGCTTGGTGTGGGAATAGTGGCTTCTGTCAGAAAAGGAAGATGAAAGCTCCAGCGGCTCTGCTCGTCTTCTGGCCCCTCCCATACGTGATCCCTTTATCACCCACCTTCCCCACTTAGCCAGGGCCAGCCCCGCTGCCCTCCTCCTCCACCTTTTTCGCCAGCCCAGCTCCTCTCTTGCCCCTTTGGCATGAGCCCCACTCACCAGGGCCTTCACCCATCTGGACAGTGCTCATGTCCTTGACCAGCCCATTGATGCTGGCCGAAGGGCCAAAGGCGGAGATGGCCCTTGGGGGCCTCTTGCCTGGGACTTTGACTGTTGTTCGTAGCAAGTCCATCTCCTTGCCATGGGTACTGTGGATGTAATCCTGCAGGGGTACAGGGGTACAGGGGTTCAGAGTGTACGGGAGGCTGGGTCTCCAAGGGTGCCGGGGAGCAATTAATAGTACGGGATGGAGCCCTGAGTGTGACTTCGCTGGGATAAGCTTCTAGGGGATGGACCCATCGGACTCAGCCTAGTATTATCCCCTCCAGGAAGGAGCCCTGAATGCAGGCCAGGCCTTTCCTGGGTACTCTCTCACTAGACTAAGTTCCTGGGGAGATGAATTTAGCTTCACATCCCCAGTATGTGCAAATGGTGGGCTCTTAATACGCGCTCAACTTAAGTGAACAGTACTAGAGTTTCCCAGAAATGATATTCATGCTTGTCAGAGGCACAAGGCAGAACATCAAGGGCATCCAAGCCTGGCCAGTGTGGCCCACTTTCTGCCACTCACATTAATGCTGGGGTGGTACAGGAGGAAGCCATTGCTGGACAGTGTCACATATTTCTTCTTCCATTCTTTGTTCAAGGAATTGCCACTTCGCTTTAGTAGGAAGCTCTAGAATATGGAAAGACACATGTGAGAGAAAAGCCAACTGAGACCAGCTCCCCCCTTCCCCGTCCCCCACCACTCACCTGTTTGATAGGAATGGCTCGCCCACTCCCTGTGGTCTCTCCCCGACTGTCTAAGCTCCGCTTCTCAGAGTCACTACCCCGACGATTCTAGCATGGTTATTGGGATCAATCAGAAGGACGGGGAAGACAAATGAGAAAGGGCCCAACAGGGGCTCTAGGAACTAGGGAAGATGGGCAGGTAACAGAGTACAGGAGGGTAGGGATGCTCAATACCGCAAAGAGGCTGGTCCTGCGTTTGGCTGCCCGGTGCAGGGACCCTGGGGTGCTCAATCCAGCCACTGCAGCCACCTCAGCTCGGAGCTCCCGGTGACCAACATTGGGGGAGGACGGCAGGGAAGAAGAGTAGTCGCTAGTGTGGCCCCCATTACTAGCCTGGGAACAAGGAAGAGTTAGCAGAGTTGAGCTACCCCTCCCCCACCAAGCTACCCTTATATCCGGTGAGGGGAACTGAAGACCTTCCCTGACCTCATCACTATTCACTGACACTATCACTAATAATGAAAATTCTGACTAGCATTGTTTAGAGCGCTTTTAGTTTTTTTTGTTGTTGTTTTTTAAGAGCGCTTTTAGTTTTGTACAGATTGACTTTACAAGCGTTATGCCATGCAATCTTTCAGATAGCCCTGGGAGGTTAGGTGACTTGTTCAAGGACATTGCAAATGGCATCTCGAACCTGGTTGATTTTCAGCCCAAATGCACTTGCTCCAAAAAGTGTCTGCCATTTCCACTACTCCAGCTCCTCCAACATCCTTTAATATTCTGTACCTGTCCCTCCTGTTGTCTCTGAAACATCAACTCACCTGCCCAGCTACAGGGGTGGAAGCAGCTGAGTGGCTTGGAGAGCTGGGCAGGGACTTGCAGGCAGCCAGAAGCTGTTGCTGTTTGCGCAAGGTCATCACCTTCTGGGCCACTGAGTGGAGGGGGAGAAGGAGGAGGCATGAGCAGAGGAAATACCCAAGACCACCCTTCCATGCCAAGCCCTGAGAAACCCCCAGGAGATAACATAAGCCCCAACTTTCTAATCACTGGTCACCATGCCATCCAGGGGCTTGCCAGCTCCCGGAGCCCAGAAAGGCCATGTGACTATGAAGCAAACCCTCTCTGGGCTCCTGATCTGTCCTCACTCTCACAGAGATCTGGATGCTGGGCCTCTAGAATATTCCAGGCTCACAGCTCCCCGATTCCCACATAGGCTGGTATTGCCACACTCACCCTCCTGGAAGACCCGATCCACATTGAGCCCGTAGGTTGCACAAGTCTCGTAGTAGCTGCAGCGTTTCATGTCTGCACACAGAGCCCTGGCACGAGCATCGCCCACCACCCGTGGGGAGGAAGCGCTGATCCTGTCTGAGAACAGAAGAGGGGCAGGACTGAATGGGAGGCCCCTTCCCCACTTTGCATGATTCCCTTTCCCTTGTGCTCCAGGCTCAGGCCGAGCACACTGGAGATGGGGTGCGGGAGAACGTCAGTCTGTGAGTGGAATGGGAGTGTATAAGCCTCTGAGTTCTGGGCCCTACTCACAAGCCCAGCTTCATGTAAGGAGCCTCAGTGAGGAGTGTGTTCGTGCATGTTTTCAGAGAATACTCCAGAGATGAGTGGAGCTTCCTGACAAGGTTTCAAATGGCTGAGACTCGCAGGTGATAATCACTCTGCCTGGAGTAAGAGGGCACCAGGAATGTGAACTAGGAAAGGGCTGACTGCCCATGGGCAACAGGTGGACTGTTCACTCTGCAGGGAGAAACCAGGATGCAAGCAACAGGTGGAGGCTGCACCTGCAGCACAGGCATCCACACAGAAAGTCCTGCCAGCCTGACACAGGTGGCCCTGGAAAGAAAAGCTCTGCTGCTCTGGTGGAGTCCGAGAGCATCTATGTCACTTGTTTGAGAAATAAAAGGTTTTCTGCACCCTTATTTTCTCCAGCATTTCCTTTGTTTTCAGCTAAGTTCTTTTAAAAGGCATCAGCCTGAGACAGGTGTGGTAGCACACGCCTGTCATACCAGCACTTGGGAGGCTGAGGCAGGATTGCCACAAGTTAGAGGCCAGCCTGGGATACATAATGCATTCAAGCCCAGCCTGAACTACATAGCGGAACCTTGTCTCAAAAAAAAAGCATCAGGCTGACCCAGCTGTAGGAAGGGGGAAATGGAAAGATTTCTATCCACACTACTTTAGATTTTCTGTGTGTTTTGTGGTGGCATCAGGAAATCTCAGGGTAAGAACACAAGGCAAGTGACACCTCAGGAGAGGAACGGGGGAGATGGCTAGTATGACTGTGCTTTCTTCCTTGGTAGCTCCTTTCCTCTGCTCAGACCTGGACAAGTTTGTGTGGGGTTTTTTGGGGTTTTTTTTTGGTGCTGGGGATCGAACTCAGGGCCTTGCGCTTGTGAGGCAAGCAGTCTAACCACTGCGCTAAATCCCCAGCCTCTGTGTTTGGTTTTATGACTCCCTTATTTGGAGATCAGACTCCCTGCAGAGGGTTACTGAAATCCAAGCAGCCATTTCCACACCTTACCAAGTTCACGCCCATGTTCGGGAATACCCTATTGGTAGCTAGGGCTCCCCTGCAAGCAGTGCTTCCCCGACACCTCCTCACCTTGTGTCCCCACCAGTGCCAGGGCCAGGCCTCCACGCCCCTCCCCTCGAAGGGAGCTCAGCTGCCCATGGAGACGGCTGACAGCCTGGAAACTGTTCTCATCCTCCAGGCTGAAGACGAAGATCACAGCATCTGCCCAGCCTGAGAACTTGTGGGGGTTGAGAAAGCAGATGTAGGGTCAGTCAGGCCCATTCTTTTGAGCATTATACAGAGGGAGACCTGGAAGCCAGAGCCCTCCCCTCATTCAATACCAACCCCAGCCGGCCTACCCAGCCCACCTCCCCCAGCCCTCACCTTGGCATCCGGGGCCCCAGCTTCCTCTCGGATCAGCACCAGATGAGTCTGCCCATCCACCAACATCTCTTTCTTGTACTGCTCACCTGTCCAGAACAGTTGAAAGGATTAAGAGGTCAGCGGTGACAGGTCACCAAACTTTTCCAAGTTCCCTGCACTCTATTGTGGCTTCATCCTTCACCCTAGTCTCCATACCTGCCTGGGGAATTGGTTTTACTGAACCCCTGACCCCAATCCTTAGCTTACTGTGGCTCCTGAGAACTCACTCTCAGTCTTCTCCAGCACCTGGTATGAGCCAGTCAGGAATCGGTGGATGAGTGATGACTTCCCACTCCTGGTGTCACCCAGAACACCCTGAGAGCAAGAGTGAAGAGCAAAGAGAGAATTAAGAAGGGGCAAGATGCTCGGATCTGTACCTGCCAGAGAACCCAAAAGGACTGGCAATATTAATTCACCCAAGCAGATCCTACAGGACCTGGATGGCAGGCAGTCAGGAGAAAGCAAATGGGTAGACGTGTGGTAAGAAAAGATCCTGAGCTTGAAGTGGAACCACAAGCTGAAGAATGTCAGCAGCTCACTACCAGCTTTTTTGTGTTGTTTGGGAAACAGGTGTGTGTGTGTGTGTGTGTGTGTGTGTGTGTTTATGCTATCTCAGGCCTACATGCTAGTTGGAAAGTTTTAACGGATTCTAGGCAAGAAAACATGAAAGGCCAAAGGGCAGAGGCAAAAAATGAGAAGCCTGGAAGAGAGCCTGAACTAGCAGGGAAAAGAGCATAAAGATTAGAGAAGGAGAAGTAGTGCAGATACATCAAGCCCCACCACAGCGCAGTGAAGGTAGTCTTTCAGGAGAACTGGAAAACCAGTCCTGTCCTCACAGAAAGACAGGAGAGAAGTGGAAGGAGTGTATAGAGTGCACTGGGGAAGGTCAGTCTTCCCAGCAGGACAGGGCCTGGGTTACCTACCAGGCGCAGTTCAGGAATGGAGCGGCTCAAAGTCCATTCCTGGCTATTGACCACAGCCTCTGCAATGGGAGAGGGACAGTAAGAGGCGGCTCCTGTGCAGCGGAACCCCGGCCACCCCCTCTTTCTCTGCAGTTCCCCGAAGGACCCTGCCTTCCCAGAGAGGTGTGCAGGAACCAATAGGTCTGAGAGTGGTCCCCAGCCCTCCAGTCCCAGCGCTCTCCCCACAGCTGTTGCTGCCGCTCAGCAGTTGCTTAGCAACAGAGCTACCAAGACAAAAATACTTCAGTTGGCATCTCCCTTAAAGCACATCCCCAAACGTGGGTCCTTGCCCCAGACTGAGAGTAGGGTTCTAACAGTGGTGGGTTCTTCCCTCTGGAAAGAGAAGAGGGGCTCCTCTCTGGCCTCAGATTCCCAAGGCAGGTCTGGGAGGAAGTATTGCGACAGAAGGCCTGGGTCTTCCTCAATCTCCGTTTCACCGGAGAGAAACTGAGGCGAGGGCTGTCCCTCCCTTGTTCAAGGTCAATGGCACAGTGGCCCTAACTGCTCACAGCCCCAGGGATTTTCCTTGGCCTCCCTCTTCCACAGCCTCCCTACAAGCTCCTCCGAAAGAACTGCGGGGCAGGGCTCCCTCCCTAGGCCCGAAGAAGCCACGAGCTCGGGGAAGGGACGCTCCTTCCGCAGGCAGGGTCCAGCCCCCACGCCTGACACCGGCCGGACGTTCCCGGGGCGCCGCAGCTGCGGCGGGAACTCTGGGATCCGGAGCCATCTGCTCCCACCCGCTCATGAGCCAAGCCCCGGGGGCCGCCCCCGCTCCAGACCCGCCTCCCCTCCGGGGAGTGTGAGCCGCACCGAGTCCTCCGCCTGTCTCCCCCAGTTAAAAAACAATAATAAAGACACCCCTGGGAAATAAATAAATAAAACACTACCGTCCCCGAACCGCCTCCCGAGTCTCCCGGGGTTAGAATTGTCTCTGCAGCAGTTCCGCCCCCCTGACTCACTCGGGGTCGGCCCCAGGCGGGTGTGGACGCCGCTGTGGGGCGGGGGCGGCCGCGGGGGCCGGGTGGCTTCCTCTCCGCCCTCTTTCGCCTCGTATTTAAATATTCAGCACGTTCCAGCCCCCGCACACCTGCCGGCCCCAATCGGCCGCGGAGGCCGGGAAAACACTATCCTGCTCCCAAGCCTGGAGAAACCTGTGCCTGGCGAGGAGCTGCCTGCAAGGTCACTGTCACGCCACCTGCCCCAAGCGCGCTGGGGAAACTGAGGCTACCTCAATCCCTTCTCTTTCAACGTCCCTCTAGACTTCTCTGAGAGCAATTCGTATAACCACTCTGACCAAGGGCATCGTTTCCCGGAAAAATCAAGTCACCTCGCACGTCGCACAGTGCAGCTGCTCACCCCTCTTCAAAACCTCTTATTCTTTGCCTCAGTCCTTGGCAGAGCAGCGAGCCTGGCTCGTCCGCCCACCCAACGGGGAGAGCTTTCCTGGTTTTCCACACATCGCCCCCCACCCCGAACTGAGCACTCCGGACGCCCTCCCATCCCCGCTACCAGGCCCTGACCCTACTCACTAGGGGACGCGCGGAGCTCGGCGCCCAGCAGCTCCCTGGACCCGCTGCCAGAAGACAGGCCTGGGGGTCCGGGAAGGGGCCCGGAGCCGGGCGGCCCCCCTGTGCTCTTGGTGAATATACCGCTGATAAACTTGAGCATCTTGCGGTCACGAGTAGATGCTCGGCCCCCCTCCCGGCCCCGTTTCAGACCCGGAGCTGGAGGCTCCAGAGTGATTGGAGGTGCAGGCCCGGGGGGCTGCGCGGAGACGGCGGCGACTACAGCGGCTGGAGCCGGGGTGGCTGGGATGGTTAGCGGTGGAGGAGAGCCAGCAGGCGGTCCTGGGTGCAAGTCACTGTTGTCCAAGGTCTTACTCTTGCCTTTCCGAGGAGACAGCTTCCCTCGGGCTCCGGACCCAGCCCCGACCCCACCAGAGGTCGTGACTGCAGTGCCTGCTCCCCCGGCGCCGGCGGCGGCGACGGCGGCAGAAGCTCCAGTCCCGGCGCTGCTCTTTGACCCCTTGACCCTGGGCTTGCCCTCGCTTTCGGGCCATGACAGGCGGCTGCCCGCGCCCTTCCCGCCGCCGGCTTTGGCTCCACTCGTGGTCACGGTCTTGCAAGGCTTGGGAGCCGGGGGAGGAGGCGCCACCTTGAGCCTCCGGCTGCCGGTGCCGGGGTGAGGGGAGGACGAGCCGGGGACACCGCCGCCCAGCCGGCCTTCAGGCTCCGGCCCCCCCCAGCTCGGGCTGCTGAGTAGAGGGCGCCGGGAGGAGGTAGGAGCGCCCCCAGGCTTGGGGTCCGGGCTCAGCCCCCCGGAGAGCGGGGGTCCGGGAGGGGCGGCCCAGAGGGACAGGCGGCGGCCGGGAGCGGGGGACACAGGGCGGGCTGGGCTGGCCGGAGCTGGGGACAGGGCGGGGGGCTCCGCGCCCCCAGCGCCCGCGCTGCTTGTGCTGATCCACAGCGCATCCTGCCGGTGGAAGAGGCGTTCGTGCCGCTTCTTGCCCGGCTCTTCCGCGCCGCGGGGACTGCCCGGATCCCCAGGCTCGGTGCCTCTGGCCCCGGGGGCGCCGGCCGCGGCTGCAGACGGAGAAGGTGGCGGCGGAGGGACCGACTCGAGCTTGACCAGGGTCAGCGAGATGAGGTAGGTCGTTGTCCGGCGCTGAAGCGCGCCCGCGCCCCGGCTCATGGGGCCCGAAGAGCCCCGAGCTGGGGAGGGGAGGGGTCTCCCCCGGACTGCCTCAGGGGGGCCCGGCCATGGGACCGCCCTGCTCGCTGCCCCCAGCCCCCGGACCCCGCTGAGCCCCCGGCCCGGCTGCGCTGTCGCCGCCGCCTCCGCCGCCTCCGCTTGCGCCCCCCTCCCATCACATGGGGCGCCCCCTCCCCATGCTCCCCGCCCTGCGCCCCCACCCCCTTGGAGCCCCGGGACCTTGGTGCTGCTCCAGGGAGGCGAGACGGACCGTGCACCCCGGCCTGGGTGGGGGCGCCGAGATGGGCGGAGGAGGGCGGGGAGGACAGTAGTGGGGGGCAAATGGGGGAGACGGAGGAAAAGGGGCAGAAAGGGCGACCGGAGCCTGGGGGAGAAGAACCGGTGCGGGAGAGGCAGGGGCGGGGAACAGGGACTCAAGGGACAGGGGCCGCGGATGCGGTCGGAAAGGGGGTCTTGAGAAGGGTGGGAAGCTAGCGGGGTTGGCCGTGCGGGGGATTCGCAGGGGCGCGGGGAGGATGCTGGGGATGGAGATACAGGAGGTGGCGGGGGAGGAAGGAGGGAGCGGGAGGGGGGTGGGAACCCACGGGTCTGGGGTCTGGGAGGGGAGGGGCGTGAGATCCCGGCGGAGAGTCCCGAGGCCTCGCCCGGGCTCGGCTGGGTCCGGATGCGCGCTGTGTCCGGGCGCTCCCCTCACATTGAGGAGGAGGCGGCCCCCGGCCCCCCCATCCCATCTCCCCCCCACCTCTCCACCAGCACCGCTGTCTGCGAGGGCGGTACAAAATCCAGGACTGGATTTCCCTCTCAAATCCTGGGCTGGATTTCTTGGGACTCGGACTCACCTCCTCCAACAACCTAGCCCCTTCCTCTAGCCAGCCAGATTAGGAAGCGATTGTGGGGGTGTGGCATTTAGGGAAAAGGGTAAAAGTCGATCTACTGGGTGGACAGGCGCCAGAACAAAGTAAACCGGGGGTTACTGCCAATTTTAGGGAAGCCGAAGTGGGAAAGTGGGGAGCCCTGAAATCCTTTTCCCAGGACTCCTCTGCCCTCTCCCGTACCTGGATACGTTCGCTTTCTCATCACCCAGCTCCCTTTCCCACCCACATCCCTACACTTAGTGCTTTGGTCGGGCTCTGACTAGAGCCTACTGTCCCAAAGTGAACTTGGAAAGTGTTCCCCAGGGAAGGGGACAAACACGGAACTTAGGGCGGGGGTGCCGCCGGGGGAAGAGATCTGAGGGCTCTGGAGCCTAGCCTTCCGTGTGAGTCCCAGGCCCCTGTTTAGGGTGGAGGGAGAAGGACTACACCTACGAATCGACACCCCCCATACCAAAATGCATCCAGTCTCCATAGCAACCAGAGCTCCAGGAGTGCCACCGAAGCAGCGGGGAAAGCGGAGAGGGGAGATCAGTGTGTGCAGTGGGCGGGGCCCGCCAGGGGATGTTGGATTAATGAAGGCGCTACCCTCACACCTGGTTACCCACTTGTGGACTATTTTGCTCCCCAGCATAAGGACCCTCTCAGTTGAGGCAGCAGCAGCTGGCCTCTTCTGGGTTTCCCTTCAGTCTCCTGGGGTTTATGGGGCGGCGCTTTTAGAAGGTTAAAGAGGAGGTAAGCCCAGCCAATGGACACTGTTTGCTCTGTGTTGCTGTGCTGCCCGCCCTTCTAGGGGGCCTTGGAGTCCAAGGCTCTCTGTCCTTCAGCCTTACCGAGAAGCCTAAGAAGGCTCCTAGTGAAGAGAGGCTGAGACCCCCGCGGGGTGGGGTGGGCTGGGAGGGAAGAGGTCTTCCGCAGCTTTGCAGACCCCTCCCCAGGATTTGGAGAGTCCCCGTTGTTCCTTGATTTGTCGTCCCACCCTCCTGACGCAGCCGAGACTATAATAAGTGCTGCCGTGGGCGGCTCTTGGAGGCAGGAGCCCGAGGCTTGCTCGGCCTGGTGGGGGGTGAGAGTGGGGGGCTGAACCAGGATGCTGGGCACCCTTTGTTCTCCCAAAGGCCTGTACCCAGTCCCTCCCAGGTCCTGTCTGGGAGGTCAGGAGCTTCTCCCCTACTCCCTGCAGAACCAGGACGACACCATCTTCAGATGGGAGACTCTTTACTAGTCTCTTTTCGAAGGAGACTGAAGAATTGTTAGCTCTGCCTTAATCTTACTTCCTTTGATAATCTGTTTTCCTTGATGTTCAATAGGAACAGAATCCTGACTTTTAGGGAAGGAGTAGAACAAATCACAAGGAAGAGGAGGATCTTGGGCCGGGGGTGTAGTTCAGTGGGAGAGCACTTGCCTAACCCATAGGAGGCCCTTGGAACTCCTGGGTTCCGTCCCCAGCACCGCAAAAGAAAAAAATAAAACTGGAGTTTCTCAGCCTCTACCACCTCCTACCTTTCCACAGATCCCTATGTTTCTCCCCCCAAAAGGGAGGGTTTGTTTGTTTGTTTGTTTTGGCGATGGGGTCTCTCTATGTAGTTCAGGCTGGGCTTGAACTCACTATGAGGCCCAGGCTGGCCTCAGGCTCAAGGTGCTCCTCCTGCCTCAGCCTCCTGAGTGTTGGGGTTACAGGCCTGGACCATGCACCTGTAAGGGGAGATTCTTTACCTGGCCTAAATCAATCTTTCTTTCTCTCTCTCTTTAATAGAGTTGGGGCTTAGAGTTTTTTCCTAGGCGGCTCCATGGGCCACTCCCCGTAGGCCTGCCTTTCCAATTACTAAGGCTGTCAGGGAAGATGGCAGGTGTAGGTCCAATCGAAGAATGTGGGACAGCAGCTAACACTAACCTAGGAAGGGCAATGAGAAGAGGGAGGCATGAGAAGGGGATTATACTGTCCCACTGGGAACCCAAACCAATGATTTCTTCCCTCAAGTTATGCTTTGGAGGCTTCTCCTATCAGGGAGGCCTAGCGAGAGGTGTCCTGCATGGAAAGAACTGTCTCTTGACTACTCCCTATCTTCCCGCCCTCACCCCCCTCCCCATAAGCAGCTAAGAATGGAGACAACTGAAGTAGTTGGAAGAGATTAGGATCTGCTGGAGGATCTGCTTCTACCAGGCACCTCCATAAGTGCAGAGGCCTGCTTTTGTAAGCTCTTTGCTACCTCACAGGTGAATGAAATGAGAGCAAGCTGCAAATGACATCCAGTTCCACCAGTTCCTTAGTGGTAGGCCTTGTGGATGGAGAGAAGCTGTTCTTGCCAGGGCCCCACCACAGGACTGAAGACTGGGGTGGGCAGGAGGATGTGGCGGATGGTGTTGCCATGGCAGCACTTCCTCCCTGTGTTGTCATCATTTGCTCTAATGGCAGTAAGGAGGTAGAGCGGAAGGTATGTGGGGGGAAGACAGGAACAGGAACATGGGGAGGAGAGGGCACCAAGGAGAGTCCTGGGACCTCTCTGTACTTTGGCTCTGCAGAGCACGATGTTTAAATATTAGTATGTTCCTGGGAGCCTGAGATTCTCTATATGGTCTCTCTCTGTCTCTCTCCCTCTGTGTGTGTGTGTGTGTGTGTGTGCGCGTGTGTGCGCGCGCGCGCGCGTGTGTGTGTTTCTACATCTGGAGAACAAGAGGTCACTAATACTAATCCTTGGTGGGTCCTGGGAATGAACACAGTATCCCGTCCCAGAACCTCCTGCCCCGGCCTGCTCCCTGTTCTGACTCCGCAGGCAGGGACAGCGTCTACCATGGGTCTGTAACAGCCCATCTTCCCCATGCTCACCCACCTCTCCATTGCCAAGACGGTCAGCTAAGAAGTGAGTTGTATTTTGTCTTCCTGGGAGAAGGATCAGAGTAGGGGGAAAAAAATAATACCTCTCATGTCTATCTCCATCCTCCCCAAATCTATTCTTCCTCAGAGTCCCACCTCCATCTTGGGGACTAGGAAGAGTCTGACTCAGAAGTGATAAATGACACAGCCAACCCCTCTATGCCCCTGCTGGTCTCCAGTACATCCAAGTTGGGGGCTGATCGTTCTCTTACCTCGTATGTTGTCCAGTGAGGCCTGGATGCTGTCTCGGAGATCAGGGTCACTCACTCTTTCTGCCAGCTTCCTGAGGTGACTTAGAGCCTGCTTGGCCACCTCATGTCGTCTGATTTCTGCTCTCACTGTGGCTACAGCTAACTGCCTCTGGGCATGCATGTTGCCCAGACCTGTCTTGCCAGACTAACAGCAACCTCTGGCCTGGAAGCCCATGGCCCCACAGACCCCAAACCCCAGAAGGCCCTTCTGGTGTGCCCCAGAACTCTATGCCCCAGAACTCTCCGCCGCAGCCCGCCCTTCCGTCTGTCAGCCTCACTTCCTGACTGGTGAGTTTCAAACCCACAGCCTGAGACAGAACTACCTTCTGTACCTCCCACCCCCTCTAGTGTTGGCCCATCCACCCTGTCTGCCAGGCCCTGCTATGATTATCCAGCTAGGTGGAGGAAGAGACCTTAACAAGGTCCCAGGGCCTCCTGTGGGAGGTGGCTAATTAAGATGGGTGTTGCTTCTGGGAGACTGTCCAGCCAGGTCTCACATACAATCCCAAACTCTTGGGAGATCTGCAAATTTGCAATGTTTCAAACACACAGGAATCCACACACACTTGATCTCTTACCTCACAGCCCCGAATTCTAGTGTACAGTTGTACTCTCCACTCTCTCTACACATGCCACTGAGCCCTGATACTTACATATTGTCACTCTTCCTTAGTCAGTTATCTACTGCAACCACCTCCTGTTTAAAAGACCCAATTAGTCGGGGCTGGGGATTTAGCTCAGTGATTAGAGTGCTTGCCTTGCAAGCACACAGGGCCTGAGTTCGATCCCCGGCACCACAAAAAAAAAAAAAAAAAAAAGACCCAATTAGTTATGGGAAGAATAAGTTATAGAGGAGGAAGGTAACCCATAACCAGATAAAAGTACCACGCTCTGTGTTCATTGCTTTTATAATAATTAGCATGTGTATAATGGTTACTAGTTTACAATACATTTCCATGTATGTTACCCTTGTAACAGGCTTAAGGCATAGGGTTATTTATCCCCATTATGAAGAAAAGGAAACTGAGGCATAGAGAGGCCAATAACTGGTGAAACAAAGACCTCCACTGAGGTCTTCCGATACAATTTTAGAATTTTTATTTATTTATTTTTGAGACAGGGTCTCCTTATGTAGTTCAGGCTGGCCTTGAACTCACTATATAACCTGATTACAATCTTAGCGGCTGGGGATTTAGCCCAGTGGTTAGAGTGCTTGCTAAAATCTTTTCCAGCACACACACACAACCAAGACGCTTGTGAGCCAGTTCCCCTTCTCCCTAAAACAACTTCTTGCCCTTAATTTAGGACCTTAAAAGCAAAGAAAGTAGATGAGGAAGGAGAAAAGTGGAGACAGAGGGTAGCGTTAGAGGGGAATAGTTGTAGCTTGACTTAAGTATTTCGTTTCAAGGCTTGAACTTCTCTGGTCCTGCCAAATTTCTCTTCTCCTGCCTATCTTGATAGTAATTTATGAAGGACAGGAGATTATAAATATGTGAGTATTTGTGTAGTTGGAGATAAGGAGATGACACCTGGGATTACCCACTGGAATCTGTACAATGGCCTGAACAGTAGGACCTAACAGTGCATATTTCTATGAGCCAGGTACTATTCTGAGCATCCTACATACACTAACTCAGTTATTCCTCATAACAATCTGGAAGTTGTTAGAGGTGTATTGCTAGAGGTAAGTGTACTATGTATCCCTATTTTACAGATGAAATAGGCACTGAGAGTTTAAGTATCTGCAGTCAGTAGGGGCCAAAGCTGAATCCCATGTAGTCTGATTCTAGCAGTAAGACTCCACTGCTTAGGCACACAACTGAATCTAAGTAAGCCAGGTGTGGTGGCGTATGCCTGTGAGCCCAGCACTTGGGAAGCTGAGGCAGGAGGATCACTGGTACGTCAAGGACAGCCTGGGCTACACAGTGAGTTCAAGGCCAGCTTGGACTACATGGTGAGACCCTGTCTTAAAACAAACAAAAAACCTAAAACTGAAGCTAAGTACACACAACTGAAGTCATTCTGTGGGGTTGGTGAAGCGTTTTTCTTTTTTGTTCCCACTAACACTGCTTCTTTCTCTTAGGAGAGAGAGAGGGATTATGCCTTTCCCCACTCCTCTGAAAAGGGCAGACAGTCAAAGCACTTATGCCTCTAACAGTTACAGTTTTGACCAATCACCATGCCCACCTCCGGAGTGAAAATGTGGAGACGACTCCTTCTTCTTGTATTTATATTTCAGACTGCTCCCTCTGGGGGGTTTTGCAAGCTAGGGGTGAGGCATGTGTTCTGAAGATCCTGAGTACAACTCTGTGTGTGTGTGTGTGTGTGTGTGTGTGTGTGTGTGTGTACGCATGGCTTTGTCACAAGGAAGACTGTGCTGGCCCCAGGCTGCTGTATTCCACATTGAATTTCTGGCATACTCATGGCCTGTTAGCAGGGAATCTGGAACAGAACTTGTGTACTGGTAGACACACAAACGCGAGGATTTGGTGAGTATTGCTACGTTCAAACCGGAGACTCTGTGGTCGGGCTAAAGAGCTAAAAATTGGATTCCTTTGGGTTTTTGTGTGACACAAAAACAACCAAGCGATGGGGGTCATCGTCATCATGAGGTCACCACAAGCCAAGGGGAAGAGGCGGGGAAGAGCCTTCCTTCTAGGGGCAGATCCTTTTTTTTTTTTTTTTTGGTGCTGGGAATCGAACTTAGGGTCTTGTGCTTGCAAGGCAAGCACTCTAACCACTGAGCTAAATCCCCAGCCCCGAGGCAGATTCCCTTCTGTCCAGTTTTGGAAGCCCCTCTTTTCTCCGCCTGAATTCAAGGCCTTCCCACTGAGCTACATCCCGGTCCCTTTTTATTGTTTGAGACAGGGCGCGGGACTTGCTAAATTGCCCAGGCGGGCCTTGAACTTGTGAGCCTCTAGCCTCAGCCTCCCAAGCGCTGGGATTACGGTGTGCGCCACCGCGCTGGGCTACTTCACCAGAATTTCTCCATAGCTTCCTCCCTTGGATTAGCACTCGACTCCGGCCACAGAAAGCTCAGTTTTCAATCCGGGCTTCTAAAGTTTAGGTTCTGGGCGGTCTGAGAACGTCTAGAAACCCTACCCCCAGGTTTAAGTTTCACCCAATGAAGAAAGAAAGGGAGGGGCCGAGAGGCGGGCCGGTGACGTAATGCAGATTGACTGGCATTCAAGCCATTGACGTCCTGGATTAGACTTGAGTTTCGCCAATCCAGAAGCAGGGGTGGGTCGGTGCAGGCGCAGAGAGTTGGTTTGGCTGGCCTTGATTTAAAGAGACAGAAGCTGTCGAGGTCTTAGAAGACGGTCCCTAATACCCTCCCCCCAAGTCCTTGGGACCACTTGGGTCCCCAGAGCTGGGGAGATGGTTTGTGGTGGCTTTGCCTGCTCCAAGAATGCGCTGTGCGCTCTCAACGTGGTCTATATGGTAAGGTTTTGGAGGTGGGGGAAGCTTCAGGGTGGAAAGGCGAGTGGGGACTGTCCAGGGGACTTCTGGCGGGGAGAGGGGTGTAATCTGGGGGTTCCGGGAAGATTCCTAGGAACTTCCGGCGAAGAGGGGGTTCCTGGGGACTTTGGTGGAAGAGGGAGACTTCCGGTGATGAGGGTGCTTGTCTGGGAGTGGGGGACATAAATTGAAGGCTGTGGGCATAAAAATCTCACCCTTCACTTCTGTAAACCGGTTTCTTCCCAAAATAGAAGTGATAAACGACTTAAGGGTTCTGACTGTATGTTTAGAGACTGTAGACCCTTCCCTTCCTCCCATTCCAGCCATTCTGACCTCCTTAGAGAAGACCGCCCAAGAACATTTCTAGTTCTAATCGCACCCCCGCCCCATTTACACCCAGCTCGATTGTCCTGTTTTGCCCAAGTTCCTTTGTATTAGCCTCTGACCGTGCTGCATGCTAGAATTCTTCGAGATGCGTCCTGTTTGTTTTTTTGTAGCTGGTGGGCTTGTTGCTCATTGGAGTGGCTGCTTGGGGCAAGGGCCTCGGTCTGGTATCCAGCATCCACATCATTGGAGGAGTCATTGCTGTAGGAGTCTTCCTTCTCCTCATCGCAGTGGTTGGACTGGTGGGTGCTATTAACCACCATCAGGTTCTGCTCTTCTTTGTATCCTGACCTGAAGTGATAGGGCACTGGGGCTCTTGGGAGGGCTTAGTTGACTGGAAAGATAGAATGGGTAGAAGACTTCAAGAATCTTGGGGACTTGCCTCGTTGCCCTGCCCTACACCATAGTCCATAAACAAGAGCTAATTTGTTTTCAGCTTGACTTGGTTGTGTAATTTCTGTGAGACCCGTTATTTTAAATGGAGTATGAAAGAATCTAGGTATTTTTCCCCTAACTGTCCTACTCAGTACATGATTATCCTTGGTTTGGTCTTCATCTTCCAGTTTGGAATTTCTTGCTCATGTCTGGCTATTAACCAAAGCAAACAGGTAAGGCGATATCCTTTTAAGTACCTGTCTTGCCCCTCTCCCAGCCCACTCCTGGTTAATTCCCTTTCTCTTCCTCTGCTCCTAACTATGCCAAATCGTCCCTAGGTCCACTACTTCAGACTTGTGCCATTTGCTTCCTCTGCGATGTGTGGGTAATTCCTCATGTGGATGATCTAGAAGGAGAACCTCAAAAAGCAGACACTGACCATTGTCTATATTTGTGACATACCATGTTTCCAAGATGTTAACTCTTTGCTGTAATAGGGACACAGGCACTTGAATTGAGATCAGGGTGTAGGGAGATTAATTTCCCTGCCTGTGTCCTCTAGACGGATGTCATCAATGCCTCTTGGCGGGTCATGAGCAACAACACCCGGCACGAACTCGAACGAAGTTTTGACTGCTGTGGCTTGTTCAACCTCACAACACAGTACCAAGATGACACTTCCTGCACTGCAGTGAGTTGAGGTGGGAGTTGGGGAAGCACAGGAGAGAGGAAAGGAGGAAACTAGTTGAGGACAGCGCCCAAACTGGCAGATTTAATTTGGATGACACTGTCTCACTAGCAGCTCTCTTGTGCTGATACTGTGCTGGTGGGAGTAGGGATGATACAGAGAATGGGGATTTGATCAAGTGAGATTTCAGTCTGTAGGATACTGCTCAGATACTAGTAAATAACTGTTTTTTTGGGTGCTGGGGATCAAACTCAGGGCCTTGTGCTTTCAACGCAGGTGGTCTAACCACTGAGCTAAATCCCCAGCCCCTAGTAAATAACTTCCAAGGACATTCACCATAATTACCTGGATAGGACAAATTAACAACTTTGCATTCTTTCTGTACTTTTCATCCGCAGCTCTGCAAGAACAGGAGCTCCACCTGCCAGATGTGTGGAGAAAAGTTTCTTAAACATTCAGATGAAGCGCTGAAGATCCTAGGGGGTGTTGGACTCTTCTTTAGCTTTACAGAGGTAACCTTCTCCAGTTCCTTCCTGTATACCCTTTGTCAACCCTCCCTCCCAGATGCAAAATTGATTTGTACTTGTCTCTTTATTCCTATAGATCCTTGGTGTTTGGCTCGCAATGAGGTTTCGGAATCAAAAGGATCCTCGAGCTAACCCCAGTGCCTTTCTATGAGACTTTGGATTCGCTTGACTATCTCCTGCTCTCTTGCAGCTTTTTATTTCTCCCTTAAGCAAAACCTGGGGTCCATATCCCTTTTTGTTTGAGAAAAAGGAAAGGCCCTTTGCCACATCCCCTAAACCTTTCTGGTTAGGCCTTGACAAATTTTAATGGAAGTAAGATTATAGGGAACAAAAAGAAAAATTTCGTCTCTCTCTCCCATGTGGATATGGACAGCTCCTGGGAGTGCATGGATAGGGGCTGGAGTCATTTGTAGCTGTTTCCCCTCTTCACTCTTCTACATGCTGGACCACTTCAGCATACCTGACCTGGCTCCAAGGATCAAGCAGGAACAGAGCCAAGAAAACTACCAAGAACTCTTACAATGTGTGGGGCCCATTTGGAGAAAGTTCAGTTGAATATAAAAATAAAAGCCATTTTAGCTCCATAATCCAAGAAGCACCTTAAGTTCCTTTCTAATCTTTGCCAGTTGGGGGCTCCACGGACTGTCCAGGCCCGTGTACTTAGGGAGAGCCTTTAAGGTTTTGCAGAGAAGTTCCACCTTTTAAGTGGTTTCACCAGTCTCCCAATGGCAAAGCCAATCAGAGAAAGAAATATTAAAAAAAAAAGAAAAAGAAAAAAGACCGCATTTCTTTGTCTTGTTTTGTTTTCCTGTATAAAAAAGGACCAGTATCAAGATAAGGTGGGGGAGAGAGATACCCCTTAGTGTAGACAAATGGGGCATGAGAAAGATAAGCCTCAAAAGGAGTGGGGTGGGGAATGTCATTAAGGCAGCAAAATATTCTCTGTAAAAAGTTGCAGGAGCGCACAGCCTCAGAGACGATGGCAGAGGCCCCCTTCCCAGTGGGGTTCTCTTCCACTCAAGTGTCCAGAAGGGAGATGGCAACTTTTCTTCCTTCTCTGGCAGCCACTCCACTGCTCACTCTGGATCAGCTTCTTCCTGATGTAGGTAAGAGTGCTGCAGGGCTCGGAAAGCAGAGATTCGCTTGTGCGGGTTAAATGTCAGCATTTCCTAAGGGAAAAGGCACAGATCAGAAAACCATGGGGAAAAAAGCCTGCTGCCCACGCTTATCATACCTGGAAGGGCTATTTTCTATATCATCCTGTGGGTGGTCACTCACAGCAGCAATAAAAACTACAGCCCACCTCCCAGACAGGTCTCGTGAACCAGTGGTCTGGGCCCTTATGTGCTACCTACTCCACTTCCCACCCCAATCCCACTCCAATCCCACCCTAGACCCATCCCTAGTACCAGCAGCAGCTGTGCTCCAGACTCCTCCATCTCAGGTACCACTGAATGCACTGGGCGCGGACCTCTGGGGGAAAAGGCTCCTCGGGGTAAAGATACATCTCGTGGCCAGTCATCCTCTGGAGGTAGCCCAATCAGGCTGTGATGGGGACAGAAGAACTCTGGTCAGTTGAGTCCTCCAGTTCCCACCCCCAGTGCTAGACTCAGCTGCCACCCAGGGCTCGGCAGAAACAGGACTTAAGAATGGAAGATTCCTTTCCTCCCTTCTTGGACACTTACTCAAAGATTTTGCCCAACTGGTCAGCTTCAGAGTTTCCACAGAAGAGAGGCCTAAAGACAGAAAAGGATACAAAATAGCAGTTACTTTCAGAAATAGTAGCAGAACAACTATTATTAAATAGAGTATGGAGAATAAAGAGTCATGAAGTTTGTAATTACACAACATTTCAGAGCTTCTGGTTGTGGGCAAGGTAGCTGGTAGTACTCAAATAAAAGAACAGGTGGGGTATAGATACAGCTGATGAACAAAGAGATATGGGGAACTCAAGACAGTTTAGGGTTTTGGGTCCCATACTTTCGCCGAAACATCTCTGCAAAGATACAGCCAACACTCCACATGTCCACAGGTGTTGCATATGTAGATTGCAGAAGAACTTCAGGAGCCCGGTACCAGAGTGTAACCACCTAAAGAGTAGTAAGGGCAGATGAAAGCCAACCTGATTACTAGCAATCATAACTGCTTGACTGAAGATGTAAAACAGGATTTCTCAACTGCTATGGGCAATCAATCTCCTACCCCCAACCAGAACGCATTTGGCTACCATCTTTTCACTAACCACTGGTGTAAGAGCCATCTGGTAGCTGTAGATTCTGGCTAGGCCAAAGTCAGCCAGCTTGACTGTCCCACCACTTGTCACCAGAATATTCTCCGGTTTCAGGTCTCGGTGAACAATGCAGTTGGCATGAAGGAAATCTAGGCCTCTTAGAAACTGGCGCATCAGATCCTGGTTTGGAAGGGAGAGGTACAGACTTACTGGAAACCAGGCACCATGCCAAAAATCCCATGCTGTATGTATTACAAAGGTCCCATGCCACCTCTCATTGTCTACCCACTCCACTTGCCTTGATGGTTTCAACTGGCAAGCCCGGTGGTGGTGCCTTGTCTAGATATGTCCTTAGGTCTTGGTCTACATGTTCAAACACCAGGGTCACCTTGATCTCCCGGTCAGTTCGGGAAGTGGCACAGACGTCCATCAGCCTGGTCAGAATTAATGGTCACCCACTGGTCAATCCCCTTTCATCCAACATGGTCTCTTTATACCATATTTCCTCAGGGTGGAAGTGTGGTCAGGAGTCTCTTGACCAAACATCCTACTTACAGGTTGTCTTTCCTCCCTTCACCCCCACTGCCAACCCTCCACGTTCTCACCGGACAACATTGGGATGCTCGAACGCCTCCAGTCGCCTTAGTAAGGCCACCTCACGTACTGTGCTGATGGGTAAGCCTCCTCCAGCTCCTCCTCCATTGGGGACTCTCACACTCTTGAGAGCCACAAAGTGGCCACTGTGGGGATCACGGGCCTTGTACACGGTCCCATAGGCACCAACACCAATTTCAGCCACTGGCTCATATCGAGAGGTAGCCATTCTCAGATCAAGGGGAGACCCTACAATCACAGAGACATCTACCACCAAAAAGTTCCTTCCAGAAATAGGATATAGTGTGAGCCTGCATAACAAAGTGACTCCCGCAGAAGACAGCACAAAGACACCATCACGACCACCTCACTCCCGTCTCAACTTTCAAGGGGCTGCCCCCTCAGATAACACAATGACTCTACTCCCTCTCCCCGCCCCGCCCAGCCACGCTAAGTCCTACAAGAAAAAATGCTTTTTTTCCTTTGGACCACTGTAACCCACACAAAAGAGATCACCCATAACACACAACTTGCATCGAAGTTTCTATACTCCAGTCTCTAAAATTACACCTCCCCAGGACTACAAAGGCCCTTTTTCCCGCCCTTGGGCGATCCTTCCACGGCCAGCCCGAGAGGCGCTAGCGTGGGAAGCCGAGGGGAGCGAGGACTAGTCCCCGTTTCTGGGAAGGGGGTGCACTTACCTCACGCCAGGCCAACAGCTGCGGGGGCGGCCCGTTATCGGGGCCCCGGAGCCGGTTCCAGAGTCGCCATACACCCGAGCTCGGCCCGGGGCAGCTGGACGCTACGGGCCGGACCATAGACGCAGGCCGCAGGCTAGAGAGGCCCCCTCACCCCCACCCTCACCATGTGACCAGCTGCCAGAGAGGCGCGCGGAGACTGCGAGGGCGGGGCGAGCGCCGGACGTTCAGGACACGTGACCACTACCCATGCGCAGAGGGGAGGTCGGAGCGGCTTTGACGGGGTGGGGGGCGTTAAGAAAAGGGGTGGGGGTGGGCCCCTGGCAGCCACGTGATCTGTTGCTATCACACGTGACCGATTGACATTGCTCGGAGGAGCAGAGGTGTGGTTATGCAGCGGGACACGTGACTGGCTGCCTTAAACCAGGCTGCGCTGGGGGAAGTGGGGGCGAGGAAGGGTGGAGCCCAAGGCGGTGCCATAGCAACCTGGGCCACCCATCTGCCAACTCCGGGTGAAGCTGAGCCCGAGCGCATCTCCAGTCTCGCTATTTGTCTTTCAGTCTCTCTATATTGGCGCCAAGGGGTTGGGGGTGGCAGTCATGGTGAGGACGAGGGGTACTAGAGGCGGTGCTGTCGCCTTTTCGCTCCATCGCTGTGAGAACACATGTTCTCATTTGTGTCTTTGTTTCACTCATTCATTGAAGAAAATTTTACTAAGTGCTTACTTCAGTTTGTGTGGTGTTTGTTTTTGTTTTGGTGTCTCAGTCACTAGCCCTTTGAAGTAGTGATAAGGCTACCTATAAAGATGTAGTCAACAGTGTGGTTTTATAGACAATGACTATCTGAAGACAAAACTAGGAGTAACAGATGGACAGGTGGGTGTGGTGACACACGTCTGTAGTTCCAGCATTTAAGAGGCTGAGGCAGGAGGATCATCGTAAATTCAAGGCCAGCCTGAGCTACCTATGTAGAAAGACCTTGTCTAAAAAACGAAGCAAAAAAAAAAAAACGAAGCAAAACAAAACGGCAAAGAAACGGCGTTTGAGAAAGAATATAATATTCCAACAGGAAGAATGGCAAGATGATGGCTTCCCTTCTCCCAACTTCCAAACCTCCCTCAGGGTGTTAAAGCACAAACCAGATGCCATGTGGTAAAGTTAGTGATGAGCAAGAGACAGGAATACTTGATCTAAAAGGTTCTTTTTAGCAAGAAGATTCTGTGATATGTGCGTAATGTCAGATGCTAGGAAGACACGCTCCGCAGACCACTACATTGTATGAGAATGACTTGTGCCCCTGTGCAACCCTTGTGATTTGTGGGGGGTGGTCGTGGTGGTGTCATTATGCTTTCTCTTTTCCCACAGTGTAGCTTTCTTAGCTCTTATCTTTGTCCAGAACAGCTTTTTCTAAATGACTCTGTCTGCAGACATCTAGGTGGACAAAGGGAGATTTTCTGGTTTCCCTTGTTTTTTGGCTCCCAATTCTTTATTATCTCCCAGTCCTTTGCCAGTGTGGGAGTAAAGGATTGCTGTTTGATTTATGAGACATTGTCTAAAATCTGAAGCCATTTAAAATAATTTCTTTTGGGCACTGGAGATCGAACCTAGGGCCTTATGAATTCTATGCATTCATTCTACCACTGAGCTACACCTCCAGCCATAAAATCTGAAACTAATTTATTATTCTGCTTGCTACTCCTTCCATCCTAACTTTTGTTTTTTTAACTATCTCGCTAAGAATTTAAAAGTTCAGACCTGAAATTAAATGTAAATCATGATTCAGGGCAAAATGGAAGACATGTTAGTAGGTATTTACTCATTTTTTTATTCTGATACTTGTAGGTCTGAGTCCTTGCTGGCAAGGGTAGCTGGGACACTAGTAAGAAAATATGCAGGCCTGAATTGGCTAACGAGCTGGACAGGTGATTACTTTCTTGGCTACTTTGCTAGGGCTGGTTGGTTTGTGACTCTTCCCGAAGGCTAAGTGTCTGTAAGTTTGGTACATTCCTTCCTACACCAGTAGTTCCCACCTCAGCCTGGCCTTTCATATAAACCCACTGCAGTTTACTGTCTTTAGAACAAAAGCCATGCTCTATGTCTGCTTGAGTCCCAGCCCCTTTTTCCTGGTTCATTCATTTGTCCAACCAAAACATCTGAATGCTTCATAAAAATGTTACCATCTCTCCCCTATCACTTTTTATTGAGGAGCCTTAATTTAGCAGTCTCTAGCTCTATCCCCTGCCTTCTGTTAATTACTTTTTTAGTAATTAATTTTTCCCAGCCTTTTTGACCCATTGGGCTTCCCCGGAATCTCTTTTCCCTCAGCTTTGTAAAGGGAATGACAGGGAGGATATAAGGGTAAGGCAGGAAAAAAATGTAATGGGCCCCATAAAAACAAAGAACTAAGCGTATGTGCCTGTGTGGTGTTAAGTGTAGTGGAGGTGAGGACAGGAGGGTACCAGGAAAGACACTCCCATCCCTTTAACGCTATTTCCCTGGGTCACTCACCTCCCTCACACGTTATAATCAAATGCTTCTGTTTCTCAGACAATCCGATTCCATTCCATATATACTCACCTCTCTTCCTCAGCCCCACGCCCTGCATACTTTTCAGTCTTTTGTGTAAGTGTTTATTGCTTGAGTCCCTTGCCCACTCACCTCCCTCACACCTCGGACTCTGGCACAGCTCTTTCTTTGCATACTCCCATTTTGCACAAGCCTCTCTCCCGGTACACCTGCATCACAGACCACTCCTCTTCCATTCTCATCTCAGTCCCCCAACCTTCTACCGACACCTTCCCCTACCCGGGCGCACACTCCTCTACCTCGGCCACTCCCCTCCCTCCACCCTCCTGGAGCGCGCACACTCGCCCCGCCCCTGGGGACCCCAGCTAGAGCGGGTCAGGGCGGGGATGCGCAGCCGCGGCCCCTTCTCCTCCGCTCCCCCTCCCCGCCCCGCCCCTCCCTCCATCCTTCACCGGCTCCCCGGCTCCCGCCCCGCCCGCCCGCCGCTCCGGGGGGGTCTCCGCCGCTGCCGCCGCCGGAAGGAGCCGCCATTTGCCACCGCCGAGCGCACGGGCCGAGCCGAGCCGGATCCGGGAGCCGGAGCGGGACTCGGGCCGAGAGGTCGGCGATGGGGGGCGGCCCCACCGCAGGAGGATCCGGGCGCGTAAGCCCGGGAGCCCGGCCCGCTCCGGACCCAGACCCGCGGGGCGCGGCGCCCTGAGCCCCCTTCCGAGCTCGCCCCCCGCCCCGGCCATGGCTGCCCGCGCCGCCGCCCCCGGGCCGCCAGCCCTCTCGGCCCCGCGAGCCCCGGAGCCCCGGCAGGGGCAGCACTGAACGGCGCCCGCAGGCCCGAAGACCCCGGCGGGCTCGGCTCCCGGCGCGCGCCCCTCCCGCCCCGGTCCCGCCCCTCCCCCGCCCGAGCCCCCCGCCCCACGGCGCCCGGACGATGCTCAAGTCCCGGCTCCGCATGTTCCTGAACGAGCTGAAGCTGCTGGTGCTGACGGGCGGGGGGCGGCCCCGGGCCGAGCCGCAGCCCCGGGGGGGCGGGGGAGGCGGCTGCGGCTGGGCGCCCTTCGCTGGCTGCTCCTCCCGGGACGGCGACGGCGACGAGGAGGAGTACTACGGGTCGGAGCCGCGGGCCCGGGGCCTGGCCGGCGACAAGGAGCCCCGGACCGGACCCCCGCTGCCGCCCGCACCGCCGCCGCCGCCCCCGGGCGCGCTGGACGCCCTGTCGCTCAGCAGCAGCCTGGACAGCGGGCTCCGAACCCCTCAGTGCCGGATCTGCTTCCAGGGCCCGGAGCAGGTCAGGCCAGGGCAGCTGGCGGCGCGGGAGGGTGGGTGGGGGCGCGCACCTGGGGCGTCCGCCGAGACCGCGAGCAGGGGGCGGGGCTGAGCGGCGGGGCGGGACCCGGGACCCGAGCGGGAATGGGGTGAAGCTGGGCGACTGGGGAGACTCTTGGAGTGCATTTGGGTTGAGGGGTCCAGGGTCCCCAGGAGGGGGTGGGGCTTCGTCCTGGGAGGGCTCAGGATCCCTGCGCCCATTACCGGGGAAGGCCCGTGTCGCCCACGCCCCAGGGTCGCCATTGGCTGAGGGACCTATTCTCCTGGAGGTGACCGGGAAGACGAGGGCAGCTGTCCCCACCTGGAGGGGAAGGGCCTAGCCAGCACCCTGCCTCACTGTTTCCCGGCGGGGCACTTAGCAATGCTGTCTTCAAGTTTCCACTTCATTCTAGAGAGATTTCTTTGTTAAATTTTATGGGCAAAGTTGGTCCGGGATAGTGCCAGAGGGTGTCTCTAGGTAGTGGGGAGTGACTCCTTGATAAAGGCGAACATGTTCCACTTCCACCTTCAGGATTTCTCCCCTTTTTAATATGTGGAAACCGAGATCCGTAATCCACCCCAGTCCCCAAGTCTAGGAAATCCTGTACAGTACTTTCCATTGACGGGGTGTGGGAGGAAGGCGTGGCTCAGAAGCTCTGGTCCTCTCTTCCCTCCAGACTCTGGGGGAAGCCTTCCTTTAGGAAATCTTAACGATTACTCCAAATTTTAGGAAAAAGCGAAGACCCTGTCTTCCCTCCAACTCCCATCCCTCATCTCTTTGTATAGAAAGTTTTCCTTGAGCTCTCACCTCCTTTACTGCTGCAGCCTTAGCCTCTTGTCCTGTTTGGGGTGAAAAGCTTGAGTTTTTTAAGGTGAGAAAATGACTGACCTAAAGAGGACCTAATGACTTCCCTCGTGGAGGCGGAGGAGTGGGTTTGCGTGGCGGTCGCTGACAGGGCCCCTCCCCACTCTTCCTCCAGGGGGAGCTCCTGAGCCCCTGCCGCTGCGACGGCTCAGTGCGCTGCACACACCAGCCCTGCCTCATCCGCTGGATCAGTGAGAGGGGCTCCTGGAGCTGTGAACTCTGCTATTTCAAATACCAGGTCCTGGCGATCAGCACCAAGAACCCGCTGCAGGTGAGGTGTAAAGAGAGGATGCAGACTGGGTAAGGGAGTGTCTTTCAGCCATCAGAATGAGAGACTCTGTAGGGAGCCTATTTTATCTGTTTAGTATTTTCCCAAAGCACCCTCCCCTTTAAAGCATTCTCCTGTCCTTAAATCCTTCTTTTCACAAAGACACTTACTAGGTGCCGCTTGTATTTTTTAGACACCGGGACAAAAGAAAAGGGAAAGATGATAAAGATGATGATGATGATGATGATGATGATGATGATGATGATGATAACGAACATGTAGAATTTTCCGTATGTCAAGTTTTGGAGTAACTTGTAATCTTCATAATAATCCTGTTAGTTAGATATCATTGTTATCCCCGTTTTGCAGATGAAGACACTGATGTACTAAGGGATTTAAAAAAGTAACTCAACCAGTTATGATGGAGTTGAGATTTGGAATTCAGACCTAGATGTTTTGGCTCCAGATCCTGCTTTTCTAAAGTAAGATAGGCAACTGGGCATGGTGGCACATGCCTATAATCCCAGCATTCTGGAAGGCTGAGACATGAGGATGGCAAGTTTGAGCCCAGCCTGAGTAACTTTTTTTTTTTTTCTGGTACCAGGGATCGAACTCAGGACCTTGTGCTTGCAAGGCAAGCACTCCAACCACTGAGCTAAATCCCCAGCCCTAGCCTGAGTAATTTAACAAGACCATGTCCCAAAATAAAAAATAAAAGAAGAGCTGGGTTTGATCCCCAGTACAGTCAATCAGTAAATAAGGCAGACAAATGGTGTTAGGCAGTTGCTTCATTTTAGGATTGAGCAGGGCACAGAGGAAACATGTTAATCCTGCCTAAAGGGTGTTGGGAAGACTCCTGGAGCCGCCTCCTTCAGAGCTGCCTATCACCTGCCCTGTATCCTTTTCTGGGACTTTTTCAAGCTCTTTATCCCTCACAGTGGCAGGCCATCTCCCTGACGGTCATCGAGAAGGTACAGATTGCTGCCATAGTTCTGGGCTCACTCTTCCTCGTGGCCAGTATCTCCTGGCTCATCTGGTCCTCACTCAGCCCTTCAGCCAAGTGGCAACGGCAGGATCTGCTCTTTCAAATCTGCTATGGCATGTACGGCTTCATGGATGTTGTCTGCATAGGTAAGGGCACCTCTCTCCTGCTAAGTGCTCATCATCTGCCTTTTACTCCACCACTTAGCTTCCCAGCCTGGCCCCTCAGTTTCATGGCCATGTTTTCTGCTGTTGGGGGCCTTTTAGGCTATTCTGGTGCTGTTTCTTCCCTGCTTTCCAGGGTCCTTTGTAGCTGTATCTTCTCACTCTTCAGAAATGCATACTTGGAGCTGGGAATTTAGCTCAGTGGTAGAGCACTTGCCTAGCAAGCACGAGGCCCTGAGTTTAATCCCCAGCACTCCCCAAAAAAAGAAAAGAAAAGAAATGCATACTTAATGATTTCTTGTCTAGATCTTGGGAGTACTTGACCCTAGATTTCTTATCCCTTTTGCGTAGGCCTCATCGTCCATGAAGGCTCTTCTGTCTACAGAATTTTCAAGCGCTGGCAGGCAGTGAACCAGCAGTGGAAGGTTCTGAATTATGATAAGACCAAGGACATAGGAGGAGATGCAGGGGGAGGGACAGCAGGAAAGCCAGGCCCCAGGACCTCACGGACGGGCCCTCCTGCAGGGGCCACCAGCCGTCCCCCAGCTGCCCAGCGCATGCGGACGCTCTTGCCTCAGCGCTGTGGTTACACAATCCTGCACCTCCTTGAACAACTGCGGCCACCAGATGCCCGTTCCAGCTCCCATTCTGGCCGAGAGGTTGTCATGCGGGTCACCACAGTCTGACCTGGACTCCAGGAGCAGGGATCTTAAGTCAATGCATCAGCCAGAGAGGAGCTCTCATGGCTGCTGGAGGTGCCACCTGGACGAGGTGGGGCACTGTATTCTCACCACTGAGGATCTCTGCGGGTGCCCTCAAGCTGGAGACATTGTCTGGCTTCTGTCCACTGCAGGAAGACACCTGGATGACATTCTGGCCCCTGCTGACAGCTCCTCATACTCCTCCTGAGATGGCCAGTGAGCAGGAGTGGAGAGCTGCTTTTCTTCCCTGGAAAGAACCGTCTTTACCTCAGCTCCTAGGGCCTCCAGCCCCCTGGCTTCACCATGGTGACTTGGTGAAGGGGGACCAGTGCCAGAAGAAAGGGGCTGTCGACCTCCATTCCCCACCCCATGGCCACAGGGCATCTGGCAATAAGACTAGTATACATTGACCTCTCATTCCCTGCATGAGGGTGGGGGACTTCCCCCTCTCCACCCCCCATTGCATGGGGGAAGGGCATAAAGAATCATTTATATGCACGTGGAGACTCCTTTCTCATGTGGGGCTTTTCTGGAGGGTTAGGAGGTGTGGGGAGGTTTCTCTGCACAGGTTGAAAGTCCTAAATGCAGCAGTGGGTTCTGAGTTGGAGGTGTGACTCCCACTTGCTGGGAAATAATTCACATTGGCTGCTGGGTGGCTGCTCAAGGTATCTAAGGAGGGGTGCACGTGCCACCTGCGGGTTGTATGATTTAGAAAAACATCTCTCAGCTATGGTTCTCCTGTCTACCTCAGACTTGGAATGAGGATAAATGAGGGACAGGTTGGATGCCATTGCAAAGAAAATCAATAATGGCATAAAAAAGATTTCTAGACTAGTCAATGGGTTGGTGGTCTACTTCAAATAGTAGCTGGTGTAACAAATTCCAAAATGTGTTTTTCATCAGGAGTTCCACAGAACGTTGAAATTTTGTGTTGAGTGATATAATGGATATGGAAATATGAGGGAAAATAGACATTACAAATGTAAGGATGGTGGTTATTTTTAAGAATGAAAACTCCTCCGGCCCTCTAAATCCTGGGGGTTGGGGAAGGTTGGAGCCCACTGTCTTGTTCTGGAGATCATCTAGTTCTAGCAGTCCTTCCCACATACTGTGTTCACCCAGAAAGTGGTATGAAGTGAATATGGACTCATTTGGGGTGGGTTGGAGGGAAGCCTCCCAATGTTATGGGTGTCTAGCCCCAATTTAAGAGATTATATGACGGTTCAGGTTCACAGGGTTGATCCTGGTGTTCCTAGCTAGTAGTATTAAGTAAAGGTATTGTGCTTGGAGGCAACAGCATAGAGGGATGTTTATAGAGAAAAGATTGGGAAGGACGATTGGAAAGTGGCTCAGAGGGCTGGAGCTATGGCTGAGTGGTAGAGTGCTTGGCTAACATGCACAAGGCCTTGGGTTTGATCCCCAGCACTGGGGGGGGGAAGTGTGGGTCACTCTGAAGCCTGGTCCCTTTCTTGTGAAGTGTGGGGGCTGTGTATTATATGAATGATAGTGTCTTTTAAGCAAACCATTCATCAGCAATTAAAATAATTCCTTCATACATTGCTAAAATAGACCCAGAGGCCTTTCTTATTATTGGTCCTTCTTTTAGGGAAGGTTCTGCTCTGTCTGTACCCTTGGGATGTTTTGCTTCTTTTCTGAAGGCCCACATAGTTTTCTTGTATAGTCAACCTTGGGGGGGGGGTGGTCCTGGCTGCTGTCCATGGTGCTGGGACGCAGACTTGCTTGGGAGTGTAGGAACCAAAGCCGGATTGGGGTCTGATTCACCTGTAAGTTGTGGAAGCATATTACTTCCAATATCTGAGGAATCAGAGTGGAGAAGGGACTGAAGCTGAATCCTTCATCTTTTCAGTGGGAAATTTTCCCCAGAGATATATTCCTCTATATTCCCCACCTGGGGAGAAAAAAGGGCTAAACTATTGATTTTCCATTCACAGAAGAGCTGGTAGGAACCAGATGGGAGATAGCAAAGCAGAATGACTGCTAATACTTATACTGGCAGATAGGTCTCAGTAGATGTGACACACATGGAGCTTCTGTACCAAGCTTGGGCTGTTGCCTGTGATGGAGCCACAAGGAACCTTAGACACACCCAAGAATGCAGATGTAGTCTTCATTTCCACTCTGGGTCCTAAGCCAGTACTGTCCCCTCTCCATCAGCACTAATGAAGATCTTGAGCTGGGGGTTAGATCCATGCCAGTAAGGTATGCTCCTTCCCTTTCTCTAACGTAAAGAGACCTTTGCAGGAGGGGTCATGGGCACTGCTGTTCTCTTCAACCGGGCATTCTGCTTTGCCAATGGCAAGTGTGAGTTGGCAGAGTTCTTATGACTGATTCCAAGGGAAAAGATCCCATAACAGGCTGAACTTTAGTCTCCCTTAAAGCTCAGATCTGCTATAAATCGGGTCCCAGTTGAGTTTGGTGATAGGAGAGCAGAGGTAGAGACTGAGTAGTAGAGGACTTGAGAAGAGGAACAGTAAATATACAAAACTGAGGTCTCTGAATAAGACTTTGGATATACTCTGTACCTCTGTAGATCTTACATGATTTGATCTTCCACAGAAGACCTAGTGACTAGTGGAGTTTCTGTGGTCAGGGAGCTATGTCTAGGACAAGGGGCTGAAATGGGGTAGAGGAGCAAGAAGTGTAAAGTGAAATCTCCATCTTTACCCAGCTCATTTGAGTGGGGGGAGGAACAGCAGAAGAGGGCAAGTCCAGACACAGGGAGGGTAATCTGGGATACGGATGGAGGTGTACAGAGTGCTGAGAGATTTATTTGGGTCGAAGATGAGATAATCTATATACATCATAAGAAGAGTACTGTGCTTAGCCTTTGGGGGTCTGGGGAGTGCTGACTCAGGGAAACAGGCTCCCTTGGCCCACCCTGCTTCTCCTGCCTTGGTGCCCCAGGGCTTCTAACCACCTCACACTCAGCTTTCATCCTGTCTGACTCCACTTTCCTGCTCGTTTCTTTGTCTTTCCCTGAAGGATATGGGAGTAACTTTTCCAGAGAGGGCAGAGTGGCCAATATAGGAGGATGTCCTTCAACTCTGGCACTTTTATTACCAGAATCAGTTGCCTCTGCCCATTTCTGCAAATACCTAGCACCCCAACCCACTTTACAACTTAGATCCTACAGTGACTTTTCACTACCACCCCCTTAAGCTGTTACAGGAAGCAAGACTAGACTTGGCTGTTCCCACCACAGTCAGAAACATGTCTGGGTCCATGTCATGAAGGATTCTTCCAGGCATCCAGACCTCCCATTGTTATGGGAATTACTCCCAGGACCTAAGAAACCAAGGTGGGAGAGGGGGATGAGGTTCTTGCAGGAAGTGGGAGAAAAGTAAGCCAAAAGTCAATGATTAAACATCTGTTTTTATTCCAAAACTTATGAATATTAAAAAACTATAAAAGAAGGTAGAGGTCTGGGCAAGGATGAGCCCAAAGATGCCTCTGCCTGGGAACTAAGTGGTGGGACAAGCCACTTAGTGGTCAGAGAACCAAGGAGATTAAAAAAGCAATCATAAATCAGTCTAGACCAGTCACCTTCCTAGGGGCAAGATGAAGAAAGAAAAGGGTTGACTGGTATCTGCTTATCTCTTCTGCCACATGGTCCAGATTCAATCTGAAAATGAGTATGGTGTCACCTAGGCAAAGATGGCCCTTGATTTACCAAATAAGGCCTCATCTCTTCTGTCAAAGAGAGCAAATGCTTAGAAGGAGAACCAACCAGGTACAGATTAGATGCACAATTACTTGGCTTATCCATGATAAATGCTTAGCCAGCAGTATCAGTGAAGGTGGTAGAAGCACCAAAGGAGACATGGCTGAATCCTTCAGGCCAACCAGCATTTTAAGTCTGAGTTGACTTTTGAAGGATGCATATATGACCAAGAGAAGGGCTGAGCAGGTGTAGTCAGCGTGGTTTTTCTGGACTACTGAGTCAGATCAAATTCATACTTCAATTTGCTGTGGTTATTCACTGCACTTTGGTCAGAAGGCCTCAACGGGAAAGTGAATCTCTTGCTCTTGTGCTTAGTAAAGCCCTCTGACCCTATGATGAGAGGGTGATGATGACAGCCCCTTCCAATGACTATCTGTCCACAAACTGTAGATTGATGCTTCTTTCAGGTACCAGGACAGTCCGGGTCATAGGTCTGACTGGAGGAGCACCCGGCTCAGGCAGCACCTCGAAATGGGTCAAGATCTGGAAGAGGAGAAAGAAGGTTATCACTACGAGAGGGCTATCTATAGTGGTAGGGTTGATTTGCAAAGGGCATTCTCAGTGTTAGAATGGTTAATGTTGGGTTTACACCTGTGGCCAGGAGAGGATTGATTAGTCAATGAGAATAAGGGATTATGGAAGGGAAAGATAGTCTAAATATCCATGCTTACACTCCAGGCCTATAATGGGATTGTCATGTTTCTGAAGATCTGCTGGGTCTTAAATGTTTCCCTACACTTGTGAGAGGACAGGACCTTACAGCTTTAGAGGGTCTGGGATGGAGATTGGTATGAAATCTAGATCACTCACCTGGGCCAAAGCCATTTGCAGTTCAAGCTCTGCCAAGCGTCTTCCTATGCAGCTGCGCTTGCCAAAGCCGAAGGGAAGAGATGCAAATGGGTGGGGGGCTGGGCTCTCCCCTAGCCATCGAGCTGGACGAAAAGAATTTGGTTCTGGGAACTGGGCAGGGTCCCTTGAAGTGGCATAGTGACAGAGAGAGACCAGTGTCTGGTGGAGGAGGAACACAAACTTGTCAATTTGGGCCTAGAAATGCAGAGTGGGGGGACAGGGAGAAGAGGATCTATGGAGTGGGACAAAGGCAGGCCCTGGATAGTGACAGGGAAGTTTTCCAGGGCTACTTTTGAAACAATTTCTCTGTTGCCCCATTATATCCCAGAGAGAGACATTCAAGTCAGCAGTGTTTGAAGGGCTTTGGGGAAGTGTTTGAGAGCAGGGCTGGGGCCTATGATAGTGAGGAATAGCCCAGAAAAAGGGGCTCATTGGCTGTACTCACATTTTTGGGGATAATATAGTCACCTACACGAATGTCTTTGTCTGGAACACGAGAATTTCCAGGTACCACAGGGTACAGTCTAGGTTGCAAAGTAAAAGATGCAGACAGCATGGTGAGGCTGGGGGCTATAGCCTCCTCCTCCCCTCACCTCTAACTTCCAAACCTACATCTGACCATCTTTCCATCCTCTCCCAGCTTCCCTCCACTGTCTGTGTCCTCATCCTTCCCTAGCATCTTCTCTAACTTCTCTCCTTCCACCTTACCTCAGCACTTCCTTGACCACAGCCTTCAGCAGGGGTAGCTGGGACAGAGCAGTGGCTTGGGGGTGAGCCCGAGAGCCCTGGCCCACAGTAGCTGTGATCTCAGAGTGGAGAGCTATCTGGACTTCGGGATGTCGGGAGAGCTCATATAAAGCCCAGGAGAGCGTGTTGGACACCTGAGAGGACAGGTGAAAGCATTTGAGGTGTTAGAAGGGGACCCGGTAGATGAGGTGGAATATGAGACGCTCTGAGGCCAAGAAGGTGTGATTTCAAGCCCATCTACATAGAGGATCTTTTGAAACAGGAAAGAGGCCACAGAGACTAGGGAAGCTACACTTTGGAAGTGGGGCTCCAAGCACGGAGGGGGAAATCTTACCGTGTCCACTCCAGCCAGTAGCAGCTCTGTCACATTCCCCAGGATGGACTGGGCAGACCACTTCTCTCGGAAAAGAAAGTAGGTCAGGTGTGTCCCAGACAACATGTCTTCCTCGGGCTTTTCCTGGTTCCTCCTGGCTATCTCGGCTTCTCGCCGCTCCACATGCTGCTGGGCTGCATGGAATGAAGGCACACTGATGTCACTACCCCGGGCAGCTTCGCATTCCCCGTGCCCGCCTTGCTTCTGTGCTTTACCAAATGCAAACATCTGGTCCCAGTCTCGGCAGAGGCGATCCCAAGGTCCGGGTACAAGGCGATGCAGCCAGCTGGGCATTGCCATGGTCAGCAGCGTGGATACAAACACCGACCCTACCGCGCGAATGAAGGTCTCTGTATCCGGGGGCACTTCAGCCTCCAGGCATCCCAGACGTGAACCCAGCAACACCGCGGCTATGCCTGGCCGGAAGAGGGCGCAGTCAAGGCACAGGGAGACCCGGGCTGGGAGGGTGTCTCCTATCGGTCCCCCTAACTGTTTTAGGACTCACTCTCTAGTCCGAACTTGTAAAACTCTCCCGCCACGTCCCGAACTAGGGCGGGCGGCCCAGTGTCGCGCCCCCGTTGGCACCTCAGTCGTCGCACAAGGTCACAGACCACGTTGTCCAGGGTCTTGGTATAGCCGGCGGCCGCTTGAGGCTGGAGGAGGAGCGGGGCCAGGACGCTACGGAGCCTCTGCCATTCTTCGCCTTCCCTGTCCGGGTGTGGAGAGAGGGCGTATCGGGGACGTGCGTGTGCAGGAGATGGCTCGACGGGGCTGGCAGCGATGGACCGGGCGCGCATTTGGCTGAGGTGCCCAGGGGAAGTACTGCGTCTGCTCTCTCGGGTACCGATACCTTGCCTTTGCCTGCGCCCATCTTCCATCCCTCTCCCTCTTTACTCACTTCCTGTCCCGGGGTTCCCGGGTAACTTGAGTCACAGAATCTTGCATTCTACTTAGATTCTGGTACCCTTGTCCATTCCCGCGGTTAGTTAAGGCGGGGCAAGGGCCGGCCTTTCCCTGAGTTTGGGCTCAATAGAATGGAGAATCCCGAGATGCAAGAAAGTTGGAGAAACAGAAACTCTCTCCAAGCCCCGCGACAGACTGTGTCGCGACTCGCCCCAGGAAGGGTATGCTGCGGGGGAAGCGGGCTTCAGAGGCAGAGAGGACTCACGCGGTGAGAAGTCCACAAGCCCGCTGGTGGCGGCGACGGTGCTCCGCCCAGGACGAGAAGCTGCAGCGCTCCGGCTGGGGTCCCTCCTGCCGCAACAGCTGCTCGATGAGTGCAGGAGCGGCCACGTACACCGTGCGCACCGTCCCGAAGCTGGCCGACCACACTGGGCCGAAACGCTCAGCGCCTTGCACCTGGGGAGAACCGGCGCGGCGGATGCTTGGACACCGGACTGGGGCTCTTGGCTGTGCGGACGTCAAGGGCGTTGGCTAGGCTTGGGAAGGGGAGTTTCTCGAGTGCCCGACTAATGTAAACTTTTCTGAGGCTGTAAACTTTCTCCCATCCCATGAAAATTTGAGTGTGATGGAAGAACGGAGGAACTTTGCGTAAAGCAGATATTCAGAACCTTGGTCATCTGGGTTGAGCTGAGACGGAGAAATCCCTAAAGGTTCCCCACCTGGACTATCCATCTCAAACTGAGTTTCCAGTGAATCAAAGGAGCGTAGCTTTAAACTAAACGAGAGGGAGAATGCTTTTGTCCTGGCGCACAGTCGTCCTGGACCTGTAGGGTCTCCAGACGTCTCCCCAGAGAGAAATCGCTGAATGCACCCCCTTGCTGGGTGTTGGAATAGATCACCGCCAGTCAAGCCAACTTCCCGTCCCAACACGCCTTTCCCCTAATTTATGAGTATCCCTGTCCCCCTCTTCTGATGTTCTATACCAGTCTACTTTCCGGAGCTATCAAAGCATTTCCCCCCCAGCTCTTGGTACCAGGAGTCAGAACGGCATCCCCTTCTACCTGCAGCTCGTGTATCCTCGACAGCCCCCCTTTGCAGAAAAATTCAGCCAGAAATCTAGGCATGGAGGTGCCTGGGATGTCGGCCAGGCTCTGAGGTGCTGAATAGGAGTCTCGAGAGTCTAGTGAGGCGCCCCGCTCCGGTGCCCAGCGGACGCGATGGAATACTCTGGAGGCGAGCTTGAGGGGCTGGGTCATGGTACAGTTCAGGGAGACAGTGTGAGAGACCGCTTCCCAGAGCATCTTGCTTGCTTGCCCAAACCCCTATTTAACCCCGGGGTGAGGTGGTGACCATGTCCCCCTCCCCTTCAGGCTCCTCAGCCAATCCCTTGCGAGTGGTCCGTGTTGGAGATTAGCACCCAGGAATGGTAGGCGGGGCTGGGGTTTTCTTGGCTCCTTTGGAGCTTATGTTGCAATGACAGTCATGGGAGGGGTAGCCCGTCGGTTTCTTCAGGGCTAGTGCCCTAGGTTAGCAGCCTAAAAGTCTCTTCCTGGGAAAGGTGATTTAGTGGGGATACAGAAGTCGACCCTGGCAATCCTACCACTTCCCCAGGGAGCTAAGCCCCATCAGGTCCGTCCTCAGGAATTCCCCATCCTCCAGCTCCTCCATGAAGTATAAGCAGAATTTTCCTGCATTGGTCACATCTCTTCCCCTGTGCCACACACTTGGCAGATGGCAGGTGGGTTAAAATACCTCCAGGTATTTGTTTCTTAGGGAGAGGGGTTTCTTGGGTCAACAAGCCCCCTTCCAGCCAAGAGAATTTGAGGTTTGAGGAACAGAAATGAAGGAACTTTTTGCAAGCACAGAAATTTGGATGTTATCTCTGGGCCACCGACTGGCACAAGAGCTAAGAGCATGCTTTGAATCCCTAGCTGACTCAGTCTCCTCTGGCCAACCTTCTGTTCAGCAGCCTCTTTACACTATTAGCTTAGAATATTCCATAGTTTAGCTCTCTGCTCCTCACCCCTCACTCCTTCCCCACCCTTATCAGACTTTCTGCCAGTTGGTCAGCTCTGAAGTTCTGGAATCCAAGGTCACCATGGAGGAGAGGGTCTCTACCCTCCCAGGGACTCTCCAGATACAACAATAAAAGGAGCATAGGGCCACATATGAGGGTGCACAGCTGTAATTTCAACACTCTAGGAGTCTGAGGCATGAAGATCACAGCCCAGCCCTGGCAATTTAGTGGGGAAAAGAAAAAAAAAAAAAAAAAGAGCACACTGCCCAGGTCAAGTCTTAGGCAGGGAGAACGGGAGGAGGCATGTGATGTACACCCTGCCCTTTCCTGAGAAATAGCAGCACAGGCACGTGTGCACACTCATGCGTTATCCCCAGGACTGCAAAGTAAACACAAGTGGACAGGTGACCCGAGCCAAGCAGACAGCTTACACAGTGGAGCACTGCGTTCCTCATTCCAGCAGAGGACACACTCCATGGGAAGGGAGTGCTAAGGGAAAGCAAAACCCCACACTCTTCCGAGATCCCCTCTGGCCCAAGGTCCTTCAAAGTCAGCTTCTTTTGTTTTCTGCTGGTGGTGGAGGGAGAAGAAGGTGAGAGGGTCAAGGGGACCTGATCTTCCTAATCCTCTGAAGATGGGATCCAGCTAAGATACGGTAAATAGTCAGTGAGTAGGCAGGTTGGGATTGGGGGTCACTGCCTGGAGGGTGGGATCCTGTATTCTTCGAAAGATGGCTGGGAAATTCTTTCCTCCATTACGTAGAACTTTCTTCCCCTCCTCGGTTGAAGTGCCTAGATATCCCACAATAGGGTCTTCACTCTGCAAGAAGGAAGGGTCCAGTAAGTCCTTGCCCAACTTTCAGACTGCTCTGGGCCTCTAGGCTCCCACCCCATTCTCCTGGGCCTGACCTAGGTTCAAAGAATACAGAATTACTCTGAAAAGGGCCTAGATCTTTGCAATTTCCTTTGGCTCCTACTTACCAGCTCTTCCAAAGGCACACGCTCAAATAGGGGGTGACCTTCAAAATGGGTGCACATCCATTGGTGTAGCTCCAGCACATCAGTAATGGTATATACCAGCCCCTGCACAGGCGAAATCATCCTTGATGGGGGCTACATGCAACTGAGCAGCCTAAATCTACTCCCAATTCTTAGCAAAGGGTCCCTCAATAGGCCACTCACTTTATCCTCCCTCCTACTTCCAACTCACCCCAACTCTCAGCACGTAGGCATATTCTGCTAGCAGTGTAGGACTGATGATTCGCCATTTGTGCTTTGTCCGTTTGAAATGTGGGTCAGGGAAGAGGAAGAACATCTTCATCAGCTGCAAGACAGACAGGCACCAACAGGATTGTGAGTGCCTGGCCTTCAGGCCCACCTGCCTACCAGCCTACCCGACCAGGGCCTTTCCCCACCTGGCCCTTGCGGAAGAAGTTGGGAAGGTGCTTCATGGCATTACTACGGAGACAGGCGATGTTCTGGAAGCCACCTCCAGGAGCTGCACGGAGGGCCCGAATTCGGTCTTGTACGTAGTCTGAGACTTTCACCCGGATCTCCAGGCCCAGAATCAGGGTGTCTGGGAACAGTGGTGACAGTTCCACTGCACACAGAAAAAGCAATGGGATCGTCAACCTCACACTTGCAGGGAGTACAAAAGGATCAACAGAGGAAAGGAGGCCTCAATCTGCAACCATTGAAGTTAGGAGGAAGGGCAGAGATACTTATTATGCATAGTTCTCTCCTGAAGAAAATGCAGGGGAGATAGAAAAATTGACAGAACTAGAATGGGAGGGCTGAGCCTACATGCATAATTTACAAGTGCTTTAGAGTTTTCTTTTTCTTCCTTCCTTTTTTGTTCTTTTTTGTTTTGTTTTGAGACAAGGTCTCACTATGTACTCCAGGCTGGCCTTGAACTAGCTAGGTAGCTCAGGTTGACTTTGAACTCTCAATCCTTCTGCCTCAGCCTTCCAAGTATTGGAATTACAGGCATGTACCAAATGCCTATCAGTTTGCTTTACAGAGTTTTCACAGTGATTTTGTACATGGTCTTATTTAATCTTTTGTAGTAGACTCTGAAGGTAAGGAAACTAGCTAGAAATGTTTAAGATCTAAGGTGAGCTGCGAGTGGTGGTGCGTGCTTGTAATCCCAGCACCCTGGGAGACTGAGGCAAAAGCATAGCAGGTTTAAGCCCAGCCTGGACAACTTAGCTTAACCTTGTGGCTTGCCATTCATGCCTGGGACAACATTTACAAGAGGAATCTGAAAACATGAGAGCAGAGCAGAAGAATATGCTCTTGTGAGGGAGGAGAGGTGGTGGAATCCCTAAGAAAGACAGTTCAGGATCACTGGCCACAGTGGCTAATCTCTGACGCTTGTGCTGACTGGCTCACTGACCCAGCACTTGGCAGGTGAAATGGCTCACGTAGGGACTGGGGCCAGACAGGACAACCCAGGTTTTAAGAGGCATTTGAGGCAGCCCCCGCCCTTCTCCAGGGCAAAGGCCACAGACCCAGGGCAGAGAAAAGATGGAGGCTCTCCACATTGATGTCACCAGTGTCACTCCAAAGAGGGAAGGACAACTGTGGCCTCTACCAAACCTGCTGAGGTAGCAGAATCTAGGTCTCTCCTTGCTCCAGAGAAAGGGCCAGACCATTACCTAACAAGCCACCATAGCCACAGCCTATGTCTGCAAACTCCACTTGGGTCTCAACTCGTTTTTCCTCGGTATCCTTTGGGTCATCATGGCTTTGGTTTTGAGCGAGTGGAGCGAAGAACTCTGGGTACAACTCAGACCAGTCCATCTCCTCTGGCTTCACAGGGCTATTGAAAAGAGGACATGAAAAAAGCAAGAAGGTTGGTCATGCCATTGCAGAAGTGGTACTGCATGTACCATGTATGAGGGTGGATGAGGGTGGGAGGTAGATGGGGGGAGAGTTTCTCGAAAATTCTGTAACAGTGGGCCCTGTGGCCGCAGAAGGTACAGTGGAAAGCCCCCTAACACTCAGTGTGAATCACGGGCTCATGATTGCTGATCTACCCTCTCCACTTCTGGGAGTAGACACAACCCTGGCTGGGCAGCTCTCCTTTCTGGGGCATATGTGGGCCCAAGGCACTGGGATCCAACTTCACTCCTGTGCTCTGTGGAGAGAGGACCGAGCAAGCAGTGGGAAGGATTGTTTGCCTTTTTGTTAAACCCAACACACAAAACCGGAAAATGGAAACGACGACCTGCCTGTTCACCATAATTTCAGCAACAATTTCTGTCTCTTTCTAGACTTGGCACAGCTGCCCAAATTTAGGCCCGAATGCCACACCCCCTCCTAACTGGCCAACTCCGCCCTCTGCCAAGTCTCTCGGACCCACCCCCAACTTTACGTCACCCAGCCGAGCCTCCTCGGTCCCTCCCAAGACCTCCCCGGAGTGTCAGCACCGTAGCTCTCCCGGCTGCTCGGAGGATCCCCCTTCCCCCTCCCCGTGTCCCGCTCGCTCACTAGCGCAGTGTATGGTCCGCCATGGGGTTGGAGTGAGCGCGTTGCCGGTAATAACGTTTTTGGGGCTGCGGAGCCTCGGTTCCCAGCGCGTTCCCAGCCTCGGCCCCCGCCATGATGCGCGGCCCGGACTGCCACAGCATCCACGTGGAGACCAAGCCAGAGGCTCGAGGTGATGATGCAGCCGGCACGCTGCGAGCCGGCCCCGCCCCTTAAAGGCCCACGAGCCAATTCGGGTGGGCTGGGCTGGGAGGGCTGCTGCGGGCGGCAGCCGGAGGGAGCCTCCGCACCGCGGGTCTCGGAGGTGGCTGGCCGGCGAGGCGCCCAGCCTCCTCTCTTAGCTGGCTTCTGCCTGGTCTGGGTAGCAGGCTGGCTGCAGGCACCCGTGTGCCCCACAGAGAGAGGGATCTGGGCGCCCTCTTTCCTACAGTGCAATGAGGCGTCGTTTCTCTGTGTCCGGCCGGGTCCGACGTGGGTCCTGTCGGATGTGCGCCAGGGACCAGGCGGGGGTGCGGCTCCTCTTTCCACCTACAGGAAGTGCAGCTGGAGGAAGGAGGGCGAACTCGGGGGGCGGGGCTCAGTGCTACCGCGGAGCCGAGACGCCCTGCGGCCCCCAAACGCGACCGACCCAGCCGCAGACCAGGATCCGCGCGCCCCCCGCGGAGGCCGGGCGTAGTCTCCGTCGGATGGCGCGCTCCCGCCCGGATCCGGAATCGGAGCCCGAATCGGTGTTCCCTCGGGAGGTCGGGCTCTTCGCCGACTCTTATTCGGAGAAGAGCCGGTTCTGCTTCTGTGGGCATGTACTGAGCATCACGCAGAACTTTGGGTCCCGCCTTGGGGTGGCGGCGCGCGTGTGGGACGCGGTGAGGAATGGGCTGCTCCCACGCGGGTCCCAGGGAGATCCGGACCTCGGGCCTGCCTCTGCCATATGGAGCCATCCCCTCGACAGCCTTTTTTGCCCTTTTTTTTTTTTTTTCCCCTCCTATAGGCTCTGAGCCTGTGCAACTATTTCGAGAGTCAAAATGTGGATTTTCGAGGGAAGAAAGTGATCGAATTGGGCGCGGGGACGGGCATCGTGGGAATCTTGGCAGCGCTGCAGGGTGCGTGAGCTGGCATTGGGAGGAGGTGAGGGTGTGGGCATGGATTCCTGGGGGAGGGGAGTACTTTACACCCAGCCCAGTGCCTTCCTTTTAACACCCCCCTCCACTTCTCTGTGTGGCAGACTGAGCTAATTGGCTGTTAAAGTGCTCAGGACAGTTGATTTGGGGGTCAGAGATAAAAATCAGGCCTTGTAGAAGTTGTTTCTACCTCTTTGCTCTCCATGATTTCAAGGAGAATACTGTCACTTAAAATTCCCTGTGGTGTTCTGTCAAAGTGCATATATGGGGTGTCCGGTAGGGCAGCGACCTACTGGCGTTAAACCTCATACATGCTTTATAACTTCGTTGTGAATATATGTTAAAGTCTGAAGGTTGTTATTACTAGGAGAAACAAACAAGAATTTTGGAGGGCTAGGTTGTGTTTTTTTGAGAAGTGGGGGCTAGGAATTAATTAAGCACCTCAGACTTGGAAAAAGAAAGGGTAAGGAAAAAACTGGTTCAGTTTTATCAAAAACCAGAAACTAAAAAGATTTCCCTAAATTTATAATCTAAGGGGCAGACAAAACCCCATACAGAGAACACTCACTTAAAAACACTTATGAAATCGCTCAAATTACCATGTACTTGTTCATAGCGACATCACTGTGTCATGTTAAGGAAAGTCTTCCCAGAGGAAGACATTCGTTCTTCTATTCATTCAACCAACATGTATTCCCAGCCCTCTGTGTGCCGAGAATCATGCTAAGTATTGGAGATTCGACAGTGAATGGAGTTACTCTCCCTAAGCAGCTCGTGGTCTAGGGGGACAGGGGGGACGTGCTGCCGCGAAAGAGCTGTAGGGAGCCCGTGGACACACTCTGGCTATGTCTGCCTTGATTCCCTGCAAATCCATCTAGGGGAAGCTCTGTGAGGTGAGAAAATCAACAGTTGAGAAGGCTCTGTTGGGAGTGTCAGCACCTTTCCGTGAAGGATAGATGGATGCCACTCAGGTAGTTATATTTAAAGGGGACAGAAAGCCAGGTGTGGTGGTACATGAATCCCAGCAGTCTGGGAGGCTGAGGCAGGAGGATTACAAGTTGCCGGGCAACGTGTTTACTTAATGAGACCCTGTCTCAAAATAAAAAAAATTACAAAGGGCTGGGGATGTAGTTCAGTATGAAAGCCCTCTGTTCAATCCCCAGTACTGCAAAAGCAATAAACATAAATTTAAAAATAAATATAGGGGCTGGGGGTTTATCTCATTGGTTAGAGCGCTTGCCTTGCCAGCACAAGGACCTGAGTTCAATCTCCAGCACCAAAAAAAACAAAAAACGAAACCAACAAAAATATATAAAAAGAGACAAAGGTATGTATGTGGATAGGAACACCTACCTTCACTTGTTCCTAGATTGGCTTCTCTTCTTTTGCCTCCTATTTAGTTGCCAATTCAAAAATCTGGGTGTTGCCTGGAGCGATGGTGCATGCTTGTTATCCCTGCACTCAGGAAGCTGAGGCAGGAGGATCACCATGAGTTTGAGGCCAGCCTGGGCTACATAGTGAGTTCTATAGTCTGCACTATAAAATGAGACCCTGTCTCAAAAACAAAACGGAAAGAAAAAAAATCTAGGTGTTAAACAGGACCCTGTCTCAAAAAGGGGGTGTGTGTGGCTCAGTGTGAAGGGCCTGGGTTCAATCCCCAGTACTGGGTGGGTGGGGGGAGATCTGGGTGTTAGCTTGTATTTTACCTTCTCCCTTCACATAATAGCGTCAGCCTGTCCTTGGTATATGTCCTACACTTCCACAGTTGTCTCCTCCTTTTCCCACGATGTTTAGTTCAGGCCATTCCACTTCTTGCCTGGATATTCACGAGCACCTTTCCATGGAGATGTTTGGCATGTCCAAATGAGATCTCATGATCTGCCCCCACCAAACCTGTTTCTCCCTCAGTCTTCCCTATATCTTGGTGAATCAAACCATCCATCCAGTGGGAAATCTAGACATCACCCTTTTTTTTGTTGTTGTTCTGTTTTGTTTTTTTGAGACAGGGTCCTCACTATGATATAGCCCAGGCTGGCCTTGAACTCATGGTGATCCTCCTGCCTCAGCCTCCTGAGTGCTGGGATTACAGTGTGCACTACTATGCCTGACTAGACATCACCTTTGACTTTAACTTTGACATGTCCATTTTCACCCCCATATTCATCATTCAGCGTTCTCTCTGCCTCTTTCTTTCTTTCTTTCTTCCCCCTGCCCTTCTCTTCCTTCTCCTTCTTTTTTTTTTTTTTTTTTTTTTTTGGCAGTACTGGGGCTTGAACCCAGGGCCTTGTGTATGCTAGGTTAGTGCTCCACTACCAAGGTACACCCACAGCCCCAAGTCCTATTGATTTTATCCCCTAAAAATCTCTTGAATTTTCTCACGATTTTTCTTTTTCACTCATAGTTCTCCAGCCTAAGTCAACACCATCACTTGCTTAGACTGCAACAGTTAGTCAGACTGGTCTTCCTGCTTTGATTCCTTGCTCCCTCCTAGATCTCTGCCCATTGCACCCAGCCATCAGAATGACCTGTTCTTTTTTTTCTTTGTTTTGTGCATGTATTTACATGTGCATGTGCATGTGCTTGTGTGTATGCATGTGTGTGTGGTACTGGGGATTGAACCCAGGGCCTTCACATTGAACTATGTCCCCAGCCCTTTTTATATGTTTTTGTTTTTGTTTGTGAGACAGAATCTCACTAAGTCACTAAATTGCCCAGGCTAGATTAGAATTTGTGATCCTTCTGCCTCAGCTTCCTAGAGTGCTGGGATTATAGGCATGTGCTACAATAGAAGACCTTTTCAAAAATGTAACTGTAGGGGCTGGGGATTTAACTCAGTGGTTAGAGTGCTTGCCTCACAACCACAAGGTCCTAAGTTCGATCCCCAGCGCAAAAAAAAGCAGATGTAATGTCACCCCCACCTCAGGTCTTTTAATGGCTTCTTGTTGCTTTCATGGTAGAACCTTTATCCTGGCCTCCAGTGCCCTGGTACAAACCCTGTCCCCCCGCCGTGTTCTTTGTGCTGCTTGTTGCCCTTTTGCCAGTTCCACAAACCCTACTTTGATGTTCCCACATAGGGACTTCATATGGGGTGTATTTTCTGATGCCCTCTTACCATAAAGCATATGAGCATATGCATTTTTCATTGCTCAGCTCAAACATCACTTCCAGGGGAGGGCTTCCGGGATGGCTTAGGCCTTGCTAGTAAATACTGTATATGACTGTGCTGACTGGTCTCATGGTAAATTTATCACAGACCTCAGGTGGGTCCTAAGTGCTGGCCAGCTAGCCTATGACACCTCCTTTATCTTTATTCTTCTGCTCTTATATACCTGGTTTTTTACCTTCTTGTTCTTCAAACTTGTAAATTCCTCCTCTGCTATTGTCAGCCTCAGCAGATGACTTAATATCCTATCTTTCTATAGCTTCTTTTCTCTCAGAATGTTCACATGTTCCTATCACAATATTTACTCACCTGTGTCTGTGTCTGTGTGTGCCACATTCCGCCTGGTTACTGTGAATGAACAAATTGTGCTAGTGAAGGTCAAGCCCTCTACTTCCCACAAGATCCCAAAACTTTCCATCTGCTCAGACCTTTCCCCACCTCCTGCATTATGGGTTCTGTTTTCCCTTCTTTTCTGGGTCATTCTCTCTTGCTCTACATATATATATGCATATAATATACTGTGACTTCTCCTTTCTCAGAAAAAAATTCTGACCCTGTATCTACCTTCAGGTGCCAAGCCAAGGCTGTGAGTGTCACTCGAAGCTCCATGTTGAGCCCAGAGTCAGTTATAACCTCAGTGGACTCTGCATTTGACACGCACACACCCTTTTCCTTGAAACTTCTTTTGCTTTTGTGGGCATCACACTTCTGGGTTCTGTCTCTCTCACCTGCACACTTTCTGTTCTCTTGCTGGTTCTTTTTCATCCTCACAACTGAAACTTTGAGTGCCCCAGAGCTCAGGAATAGTCCTTCAACCCCTTCTTTTATCTGTCTATTCCCTCCTGGGCAAGTCCATCACTTTGTGGCTTTGACTGTTCTTTTTATGCTGATGACCATGATTTTCCCATTTTTATCTCCAGAATTGTTTGTATCACCACCTGCCTATTCAGTATCTTTGTTTAGTAGTCTGATGGTCATCTCGAATGTAATGTGTCTAGAAATGAAATCATGATCTCCTGTCCCGACCTGCTCCTCCTGTTGTCCTCCTCACTTAAATGCATGGCCACTGGGTCTTCTAGTTGGGCAGGCCAAACATCTGAGATCTCTCATATTCTCTTTCTCTCCCTCACCCGCCTCATATTCAATCTGTGGCAAATCCTGTTGACTCTACCTTCAAAATATATTCAGGATCTGACTTTAGCATCACTACTACCCTGTTCAGACTATCATCATCTCTCATCCGAGTCACTGCTGCCACCTCCTAACTGGTCTCCTTGCCTCTGACCTTGCCCTTCTGCAATCTTTTCTAATTGCAGCAATCAGAATGCTTCTCTTAAATCACAAGTCAACTTCCATTGCCATTCTTCCATTTAAGGTTCTTCCACTGATTTCTGTATTCCCCAGACTAAAAGCCAAATTTCTCACAGTCTCCTTACAAGGCCTGATTGGGACCCAACTCTACCGTTATCCCCCTCACTCATTCTGCTCCAGCTACTGCCTCCCCCGAGATTCCTCCCCCCTGTCAGGTGCAGTCTCGCCTCAAGGTTTTTGTGCTTGCTGGTCTGTGCTTGGTAGACTTTAGCCCAAGAGATCCACGTGGTGTGGTCCACTGCTGCCTTCAGGTCTTTGCCCAAACATAATTTGCTTAGTGAGGCTTTCCCCAACCATCCTATTTAAAATTCCATTCCCTGCCCTGACCTTATCCCCTTTCCCTGGTGTTTCACTATAGCACTTACGGTCATTTGACATACAGTGTATTTTATCTTGTGTTTCATTGTTGTCTTCTATTTCTTGCCACTAGACTGTAACTCCACAGAGGATTCTTGTCTATCTGGCTCACTGCTGTATTCTCAATAACTGGCATATACAGGCACATGATAAAAATGAATCTGTAGTCAGGTGTGGTGGTGCATGCCTGAAATCTCAGCACTTGGGAAGCTGAGGCAGGAGGATCACTGTGAGTTTGAGGCCAGCCTGGGCTACACAGTAAGCTCAAGGACAGCCTGAACTACATAGTAAGACTGTCTCCAAAAAAAGGAAAGAAAAGGAATGAAGGCTTAGTACTTCCTGCTTCTCCTTCAGAATACTTACCACGATTATGATTAGATCATTACTTTTGTGGACCTTGTGTGTTTCTACCTCTGGAATGAAACTCAAGGAAAGGTGAGATTTTGTTTTGCTCACCAGTGTATGTCTAGCTCTTAGTAGACACACAGTACATGTATTTATTGCATGGATAAAGCTTTCTGAAATGCTAACCTTCACCCTTACTTCAACTCTTAAGACCTCTTTCATCAAACTCAAATCTCCCACACTTCTCTGTCTGTGATTGGCAGGGCATAATCCTCTAGCCTCATGTCTTGGCATTTTTCTCCTTGTTTCCACATCCTCTAAGATGCAGCTTTCCAGCTGGCTGTGGCAGTACCTGCCTGTAATCCCAGCAGTCTAGGGAGGCTGAGGAAGGAGGATTACAAACTTGAGCCCAACATTGGCAATTTAGCAGCTTAGCAGGACCCTGTCTCAAAATTTTAAAAATTTCTTAAAAAGGGCTGCGGATGTATCTCAGTAAGAAGTCAATCCCCAGTACTGAAAGAAAAAGAAAAAAAAAGATACAGCCTTCCTTAGATATGCCATGCTGTTTCTCTGCCAGGCCTTTGTATTCGCTGTTCTCTGCTTGGAAAGATGCACCTGAATAACTCCTACTTGTTCTTTAGGGCTCAGCTGAGGTCACGTTTTCTGGGAGCCTTTCTAGACCCCCGCAGACAGGTTTGTGTCAGAGGGGGTAGATGCATACCCTGTTGCCAGCATGGTCCTGCCCGGGCTTCTGCTGACATCTGATTGTTGTATGTTGGGTGGACAGGTTGAAGATTAGCTCAGAGAGAATGTTGATGTTGTAGAATGTAGAGTAATGAGAATGCCAGTGGGTAACAGAGTTAGGGCAACTAAAGTCAAAGTGTGGACTTTGGGCTGTCAAGACATTGTCCTCTAGGCCTTGAGGTCTCTGGACCTTCCAGGCTGGAGCCGAGAGCCCTTGGTTGGGCCCTCTGACTTGCATTTCTCCCCCTTGCTTTCTCTCAGGGGGGGATGTTACCATCACTGACCTGCCTCTGGCCCTAGAGCAGATCCAGGGCAACGTCCAGGCTAATGTGCCAGCTGCAGGCCGGGCCCAGGTCCGTGCTTTGTCCTGGGGGATTGACCAGCATGTCTTCCCTGGAGACTATGACCTGGTGCTGGGGGCGGATATCGTGTACCTGGAGCCCACCTTCCCACTGCTGCTGGGGACCCTCCAACACCTGTGTGGGCCCCATGGCACCATCTATCTGGCCTCCAAGATGAGAGAGGAACATGGGACAGAAAGCTTCTTTCAGCACCTCCTGCCCCAGCACTTCCAACTGGAGCTGGCCCAGCGGGATGAGGATGAGAATGTCAACATCTATAGAGCCAGGCACAGGGAACCAAGACCTGCTTGACGTCACCTCTCCTGTTCTCAACCCCTCTCCCACTGGAGGGACTGCATATCTCCAAAGCCATGTCTTCACAACCATAAACAGGAGGACCAAAATGGATCAATTTCTCCCCTTTCTTTCCTCCTTCTTTCTTTATTCCCTCAGATACTCTTGGGCAAATACAGGGAGGTGCCTGAGAATCCAAGGGTCCTAGTGGTTGGACATCACAGCACAAGGGAGGTTCTTATCTCCTGTTCTCAGAGGAGGATGGGAAGGTAACCAGGGTTTTTAGGGATAATGGAAGGAAATTTGAGTTGTGCCTGCAGACCGTTCCTGATGACACCCATTCCTGCTATTGTCTGTTGTCTATTTATGGATGGATTTTAAAAAAAATTCAATGAATTTTTTTTTCAGTGTTGGGTATTGAACCTAGGGCCTTGCCCTTGCTAGACAAGTGCTCTATCACTGAGCTATATCCCCAGCCCTTTTCAAAATTTTTATTTTGAGGCAGGGTCTTGCTAAGTCATCCATGTTGATTTTGAACTTGCAGTCCTCCTGCCTCACCCTTTCAATTTTTTTTTTTTTTTTCGGTGCTAGGGATGGAACTCAGGCCCTTGTGTTTCCAAGGAAAGCACTCTAACCACTGAGCTAAATCCCCAGCCCTGCCTCACCCTTTTGAATACTGGGATTATAGGCATGTACTAGCATGGCTAGCTTTATGGATTATTATTTTTTTTTTTTAGAAAGGGTCTTGCTATGTTCCAGACTGGCCTTGAACTCACTGTGTAGTCCAGGCTGGCCTTAAACTTCATGGGCAATTCTCTTGCCTCTGCCTCCCAAGTGCTAGAATTACAGGATTGCACCACGATGCCTGGCTGAAATTTTTTTGTTTTGTTTTTGGTTTTTGGTTTTTTTGAGACAGGGTCTTGCTATGTAGTTCAGGTTGGCCTCAAACTTGTGGTGATCCTCCTCAGCCTCCCGAGTGCTGGGATTACAGGTGTGTCCCACCACGTTGGGCGTGGACTTTTTTTAAGAGAAAAAAATAA
>PVJO010000311.1:88766-153231 GCA_004026905.1 Hystrix cristata
ACTTCATGGGCAATTCTCTTGCCTCTGCCTCCCAAGTGCTAGAATTACAGGATTGCACCAAGATGCCTGGCTGAAATTTTTTTTGTTTTGTTTTTGGTTTTTGGTTTTTTTGAGACAGGGTCTTGCTATGTAGTTCAGGTTGGCCTCAAACTTGTGGTGATCCTCCTCAGCCTCCCGAGTGCTGGGATTACAGGTGTGTGCCACCACGTTGGGCGTGGACTTTTTTTAAGAGAAAAAAATAAGTGTTAATGATCTCTTCTGAATCCAGCATACTCAGTTTTTGCTGGGGAGATGAAAAGGAAGAAGCCTCCAGCCACCTGTTTCTTGCCTGTGGGAGAAAAATCTAGTAGGACCATGGCTCTGATTGGGTCAAGTCCTCCTAGGTTTGCAGAGCTGCTTTTTGGGCTGTAGCTTCTTCTTTTTTTTTTTTTTTTTTGGTGCTGGGGATTGAACTCAGGGCCTTGTGCTTGCAAGGCAAGCACTCTAACCGCTGAGCTCAATCCCCAGCCCCTGGGCTGTAGCTTCTTTCCCCTTTCCAGAGTTGGAGTCCTGATCTCAGAACATCATGCTATGCAGAACAGTGGGCTGAGTACTAGGTTCGTCTCATCTTTGATTTTTCTTCCCCACCTCTATCAGTCCTTCCTTTGTAATATATTTTCCTTCCTGTCTTGCTTCGTGCCACTGTGGGAACTCTGGTTGGGGCTTTCTTTACTTACTGCTTAGGCACATACCTCCTCTGGGCCTCTGCCATCCATTTTCTGACCTTCATGTCATTCTGCCAACTCTTGCAATCTTCCAAAATCAACTCTGATTAGCTTCCATTGCCTGTAGAAGAAAGAACAAACTCCTCTGCTTGGTACTCAGTGTATCCTCCTGTGATCCCAAATTACCTCTCTAATTCACTTCCTACTGCTTTCCTACATGTCTTTACCTCTGGCCAAATTGCAAAGGCCTAGTTTTTGTTTTTGAAATCCTCACAAGTTTCCTGACTTCCTCCATTCTTTGTGATGATTCCCTGCTTGGAAGGGCTATTGCTACATATCAGAAATTGCCCTTTTTGTCTCTTTCCTGAAAAAAAGCTTTTCCTGAGCCTCTTGTTTGTGACTTCCCCTTTCCCCATCCTTTAACTGTTTGTTCATCTTACAGAACCTCCTTTGTCTTGGGTGGACATTTGTCTGATCCTTATTTTCTCACCATTAGATTACCTTGGAGGATACAGCTAAGGTTTATTTATCTCTAATTCCCTGAAGCCTAGCACAGTTCCTGTATCACAGGTGCTCAGCAGATAGTTTGTTCATTCAACAAATACTGACTTGGTTTCTTGGAGGCACTCTGCTTCCACCTCTGTAGACCTTGGACAATTTCCTGAACCTGCCCACCTACCTCACAAGTTTGTTGTGAGTCATAAACTGATACCTAATATAAAAGTGCATTGGAAATAAAGAAACATAGTGTTACCCAAACGTGTTGTATGTATTTTTATCTTTTGATTTATTTTACCTGTCGGGGTAATTCCGTATGAAATATTTCGATGAAACCATTTAGGGAAAGCTATCGGGTCCCTCCGGCCGGCAGGTGGCGCCATTGTTGGACGCGTTGTGGTGCAGGTTTTTGGCCCTTCCGCCACGCCGTAGTCTGTCGCCTTACGTGAGCACCAGGCGACAACAGCGTGGCGCGGTCAGAAATATGTCGCTGTTGCGGGCTCTGCGCCTGTGCCTGGTCGCGCGGACCGTGAGCCGCACGGTGAGGACCCCTGCTCCCCGTGCTGACTTGCCTGTCTCGCAGCTCTCCTGCTCCGTAGCGCACCCGTCCCTTCTCCTGACCCGTTTGCCACCCCCCACTCTTCCCCCAGGGGCTTTGCTGCTTCGGTCTAGCCCCCGTGCTGCCCTTCCCACCACAGCCTGAACCCTAAGATCGCCTCTGCTAACGTGCTCCCTCCCTCGCCAGCTCCTCGATGCTTTCGGCCTCTCATCGCCTCCTTTTTACTCCACCAGGCGGGATCCCTTCTACCGCAGTCGCCCCAGCCATGGCACACGTTTCAGCGTGGGCCCTGGCTGTCGTCCTCGGCCTCCACCAAGGAGCTCCTTGTGAAGCTGCGACGGAAAACAGGCTACTCCTTTATAAACTGCAAAAAAGCTCTGGAGACTTGTGGCGGGGATCTCAAACAGGTGGGGAGGGGATGCTGGCCGGGTGCTAGGGTGTGACTTCAGGCTCCTGAGGCACACGAAAGTCAGGCTTGCTCCCCAGTGACCCATAACACAGTCCTAGAGAGGATTCTGCCTTAAGTGACAACCGTTGACTTTGTCTTACTTGGAAGCAATTAATTTAGTACCCCAGGGTTAACTAACCCTGTGCAAAGAAAGACGGTTAGGTTGTATTCTGTTGCTGGATATTGAAGGGTTTTTGTGAACTTTGGAGTCGGTCCCATCAGGACCCAAATTACTGTGGCCTCACTCACACTGTGACCCCGGACATATTAGTATTTCAGAGTTGTGTTATTTTTGTCTATATAATGCATATACTACCATCTGCTCCCACAGAGACCTGTGAAGATTAAACTTATCTAAAGCACCAGTTAATACAATGCCTGATATTCAGCATTTAGTGGTAGACTGCCCATAGTTGATAGATTGCTTTAGTTTTTATTATACAACTTAGGAGAAACAGAAAGGATCAGGAACTTAATTTTAGAACCTCATTCAGTTATAAATTCTATGACTTTGTCACCTGCTCTTTTCTTTGCTCTCTATAGGCAGAGACCTGGCTCCACATACAGGCCCAGAAAGAAGGCTGGAGCAAAGCTGCTAAGCTCCATGGGAGGAGGACTAAAGAAGGCCTGATTGGGCTGCTGCAGGAAGGCAACATAGCTGTGTTGGTGGAGGTGAGTTGTTGGAAATGCCACAGCTTGGGTGTAAAGGTTCTGTTAGATTCTTTGCATTCTTGAAGAAGAAATCTGTTTGAGAACAATGGACAGTAGTTGGAGTTAAACTTGAGAAACCTCATTTATTAGTTATGGATTCATTTAAGTATAGAAATGTACAGGTGTATTGATGAGAAATGGCCTATCAATCTAGACTATAACTCCTAAATGTTAGTCTGGTGCAGTCTTGTAACAAGTCTAGGTCAGTGCTTGTTTCCTGGAAGTTATATCTTGTTTTTAATTTTTTTATTAGTATATGTTTGTGATTTATAAGTATACTTTTCTTAATCCCAGTACTTGGGAGGCAGAGGCAGGAGGATCACCGTGAGTTCAAGATTAGTCTGGGCTACATAGTGAGCTCAAGCCCAGAGGAGGATCGCCGTGAGTTCAAGATTAGTCTGGGCTACATAGTGAGCTCAAGCCCAGCCTGAACTACACAGCAAGACCCTGTCTCAAAAAAAAAAATTTTATACACACACACACACACACACACACACATCATGAAGTATTGGTACATGTACATAATGCATCTTGATCTTTTTTACTTCCCCTTCCCAAGTTAGACCTTAAAGCTAATAATTAATTAGTTGATGAATAGCTGTGAAAGAATAGCTGTTTTAGAGGCTTGGTGTAGTTGGTGAAGAAGTGGTTAATTTATTTAACTATTTAGTTATTTATTTTGGTGCTGGGGATCGAACTCAGGGCCTTGCGCTTGTGAGGCAAGTGCTGTACCACTGAGCTAAATCCTCAGCCCCTTGAAGTGGTTAATTTACCATAAGAAGTGAATAAACAAAGTTGATAGCAAAGATGGTTTGGAGTTGGAGGAGCTGGAGAATGAGGTGATTATGTTGTGTGGCCACAGGCAAGTGGTGAACTTGTAGTGAGTCCTTCTGAACATTGCAGAACCTCCTCTGAATGTACAAGTTATTGCTAACTGATTGGTGCAGCAAGAATCACTTCATTCAGTTTCTCACCTCAAGTAAGAGAGGAACTGCAGCTTTAAAATTCAGGGGTCATTTATTTCTGTGGCGTCTACATCTTGTTCTATCAAGTATCTTGGTTTACTCTGTAGCCTTAAGGCGCTTTTGGAAACAATCAGCGAAAAACTTATACAGCAACATCAATTTATTCCCACAGGTAAATTGTGAGACGGATTTTGTTTCCAGAAATTTAAAATTTCAACAATTGGTCCAGCAAGTAGCCCTGGGAACCATGTTGCACTGTCAGAGCTTAAAGGATCAACTTTCCACATACAGCAAAGTGAGTGTTGAGATTGTCTCCAGCACTCTGAATTTGATCCCCTCTTCCGTTAGGGTCTTTGCTGTTTCTTCTGTTTGGTGCTGGGGATTGAACCTGGGGCCTTATGTATGTATGCTAAGGACACTGTCTACTACTGATCTACATCCCTAGCCCCTGCTCTTCTTTTTTTTTTCCCCCCAGATACTTTTTTCACTGTCTTATTTCACATCTCTGCTTAAATGTTATCTTTGGGGAGGAGTGCCCTTCTCCTGTTGTTCCATCTCTTTATTTTACCTCATTAGAGTGCCTATTTATATTACATATTTTTTGATTTGTATATTGTCAGTCTTGCCCAGTAGACTGTAAGCGTCATGAGGCAGGGAATTTGTTTTTTCACTGCTACACCTCCAGTGCAAGAGAAGTGGGTGTAACATTTAGCTGGGGCTTAGTAGATCTATGTTGTTGAATGCCAGTGAGGTGGAGTTAGCCAAATCTGGGGAAACCATCTGAGGCCTCTTGTTCAGAAATCTGAAATGGCCTGAGGAAAGGGTTTCCAAATAGAGAACTTGGGAAAGGGACAATTTAGAAGAGCGAATGTACTTCTCCGTAGAAGGATAAAGGAAGAAATTATATCAGTCTCCCTTTGATTCAGCTTTATTATCAAGGCAAAAGTGAACCAACTACTCTGAATGTTTTTGTGCGTTTACTACTACTTTATTTCTCTTCTTATTTATCCTTCTCTTGAGATTGCTTGGTGAAATTGTGTTGATGTTATTATGGGGGGTCAGGTGAACCCAGGTCCTTACATATGCTGAGCAGACATTCAACACCCTACTATTTTCTAGAACTGTATAGATGAATCACTTGAAGTATAAACTTTTTTTTTTAATGGTGCTGAGGATCAAATCAGGGCTTCACAGATGCTAGACAAATGCTTTACCCCAGAGCTACATCCCAAGCCTAAATTCTAATTTTAGTATATGTGCTGCCAAAGTGAACACAACCCTAAATTCTAACCTTGATTTGCCGGTAACTTTTTGTTGGAGGGGCAGTATTGGGGATCAAACTCAGGGCTTTGCCCTTGCTAGGTAACTAAGTCCCCAACCCCTATATTTTATTTTGAGACTACATCTTGCTAAAAAAAAAGAGTGGGGGCTGGTGATTTAGCTCAGTGGTTAAAGTGCTTGCCTTGCAAGCACAAGGCCCTGAGTTCGATCCCCAGCACCACAAAAAAAAAAAAAAAAAAAAAAAAAAAAAAAAGAGACTACATCTTGCTAAGTTGCCCAGCCTGGGCTCGAACTTGTGATCCTTCTCCCTCAGCCTCCCAGAGTGCTGGCATTATAGCATGTGCCACTGTACCTGGCCAAGTTGCCAGTATTCTGGAATAAATTCCAATGTACTCTTGTCCAGATTTATCATTTGTTAGCATTTTGCTGCATTTGCTTTATCTATTTATAGACGTACTATTATTTTAAAAAATCCTTCTGTATGTTTTAGACATCAGAAGCCTTTGTTCCTTCAGCATGTAGCTCCTAAAAATAAAGGCTGAGGACATTCTCTTACATAACCACTGTACACTGGTTACATATAGGAATTTTAACATTAATACAGCGTTTTTATTTATATAACACACAGGTATATTCCTATTTTGTCAACTGACAGTTTTTCTTTTGCTCCAGGATCCAATCCTGTATTGTGTTGCATTTAGTTGTCATTTGTGTTTAGTTTGTCTTTGTTCCTTAGCCTTTCTTTGTATTTCACCGCACTGACATTTTTAGAAGAGTATGGGGCAGTTTTGTAGAATATTCCTTAGTTTAGGTTTGTCTGACATATCTTCCTAATTAGAACCCAGGAAATACTCCTTTTTGTAGGTGTATTATACAGTTATTTTTCTCAGATCATCACATGAGGAAGCACATGATGACCATTAGTCCTGTTGTTGACGATGTTAACCTCGATCTCTTGATTAAAATAGTATTTACCAGTCTTCTCTCCTGTGAAGGTACCATCTTCCTCTTTGTAGTGAACAAATAATCTATATGAGAGATTCTCTGAGACTAAATAAAGATCCAATTTGTCAGAAGACTTTTGCTTAATGCTAGTTTTAGCATTGATTGATGATTCTTGCCAGGCCAATTTTTACTACTTTAGTTTATATTTTTTTTTCTTCTAATTTCTTCTGTGTGCATTAATTAGTTCACATCTTACTGTTTTGCCTTTTTTTTCTTTTGGTTTTTTGAGACAGGGTCTCCCTGTGTAGCCCAAGCTGGCCTCAAACTCGTGGCAATCCTCCTGCCTCAACCTTCAGAGTGCTGGGATTACAGGCGAGTGCCACCACACCTGGCTTAATGGTTTATTTAGTACCAGTGTTGAATCATGGATTCTTACTTCATACAATAGATTATAATTTATTGTATGGCACATTATTCATTTTAATGCTCAAATTATTTGTGGATTTGGCCAGTGTAAGCCAAGCCTTTGCAAGCTGGCTGGCTCTTGTGTCCTTTCTATTTCCTTCTTTTTTGCATAACAAGACATTCTGGGTTTGTGTTGTATTTTACTTGCCCCACCAATGGAATTGGCCACTTCTCCATGGAGCCCTGATCCTTTTAGTGGAGGAATGATTTTTAAATACCCAGATCTGGACATTAGGTATGCTTATTTCTACTGACACTTGATTGTTTCTCTGTTCTTTCATCAGGCAGAGTTAGGGTGGGGTGTGTGTAGGTGTGTGCGTGCGCACGCATTTCACTTCTAATCCGGTACTGTAGGGTTCTTTCCTTCCCAATTCTGTATTCGTATCTTCCTTCTCTCATGGTGAGAAAGCTGTCTCCTTGCAATTTTAGTATTTACTCAACCTTATATACATGGTGTTTCAGAGTTGCTCTACCTAACCACTGTGAATAACAAAACCTATTCAGGGGTTTAAGTTTTCTTTGTAGTTTTTTTGTTTTTGCATTGAAGTTATGTGGTCAAATGACTGTATTGACAGTTATTTGGATTAGTGGGGTTTTTTTTCCCTCTATGAGGTTGTGTTAATCACTTGAAATACAGTGAGGAAAAAAAGAAATCTGTACAGTTAGTCTTCTGCTCCTATTCAGTCAGTTTTTGTTTTCATCTCCCCCGTTTTTTTTTGGTGCCGGGGATCGAACTCAGGGCCTTGTGCTTGCAAGGTAAGCACTCTTGGCTTCTTTTTTCAGACAGAGTCTTGCTATGCAGCTCAGGCTGGCCTTGAACTCACTATGTAGTCCTGGCTGGCCTCAAACAGTAATCCTCCAGCCTCAGCCTCCCAAGTGCTGGGATTACAGGCGTGTGCCACCATGCCTGGCTGTATGTATACTTTTAATTTGCTTTTTAGTTTTTTGGTGCATGGGTGTGTGGTGCTGGGTTTTGAACCCAAAGCCTCCTGCATGCTAGGCAGGTGCTCTACCTCTGGGCTACCCGCCCTTCACCGCATTTCTTTTCTCTTATAACAGGAAATACTCTATAACATTTTATAGGAAATGTTATACTCTATAACAGGAAATCTGTTACAGAAATGAAAATCTTTTTTCCTTTTTCCAGTTTTGTTGCATTCTGTTATGTGGATATGCCATGATTTATTCAACCACTCTCCTTCCGTGTTTGGTCATTTAATCAGTTTCCAAAATGTTATGATTAGAGATAATAGCTCAATGAATAATCTTTTGCATGTTTACTTTTGTATCATTGGAAGGGTATCATCAAATTCCTAGACACAGAATTGCAGCATAAAAAGATAAATGTGTATGTAGTTTTGTTAGATATTGTCCAAATTCTCCACCATTGCATTTGCACCATTTTGCAATCCCACTTACAATCTGTAAGTCTCATATCTTTAACTTTTTCCTTTTTTGGAACTCAAAATTTAACCCCGAGTCTCATGCATGCTAACCATGCTCTACCACTGAGCTACATCCCTGCCGCTCCTTTATTTTACATTTTATGACTGTATGAAAATATTGTTCTTAGTTTCTAGGAAATTACATTCTAAGAAGTTAGGCTAGAGAATGGGAGTGGAATGAAGTGGGGGGTGATGCAGTAATAAAATAAACTATTTATGATCGATCTCTAACATCTTTGACTTGATGAAACTCTATACTTAGTTATCTTCACATTTTCTTAGAAATAGGCTATTTTTGCTTATTCTGTTGATCATTTTAATAATGTAGAACTGGTCTGTGTTTGTTTTCTTGTGTACTTAGGGCTTCTTGAATTCCTCTGAGCTTTCTGGACTTCCAGCTGGGCCTGACAGCGACGGCTCTCTGAAGGATCGGTTGGCTTTAGCAATTGGTGAGTATTTATAAGGATTTTGGAAATTGGACATTAAAGATTGGTTGTTTTGGTATCTTCTAGATGCCCAGCCCTGTTCTTCCAAATCTAGAACAAAAATTGCAAGCTCATGTGTCACAAGAGCCAGGTGATACGATGAGGAGCGGGTTGTGTGTTGGGTGTTAGGAAGCAGCTGGCATCCGAAGAGCCCCTCCTGTGCCGGAGGAAGCACTGTCAGCAAGCCCCAGAGATTGTTATATTGGGGGAAGGGAGTTCCGGTGTCACAAGAATTTTACATTCCTTGAAAGGATTTAGATTTATATGCAATAAGTGCAGTTTTTAGCTTTTTGCAACTAAAATTATTTTCATCGCTATACCAAGCAAACAGCATGTCCTTAGGCAGAGATGGCCCTTTGGCTTCCACTTGGCTACCTCTAAATATGATACAGGGAAAATAGTACATTAAACATTTGATGCTTTTAGAGCCTGCTGACGATAGGAACAACATCTGGATCGTTGTGGTAGGACTAGTGGGAATTTTGCTTTCTTTCTGCATGTGTGTCCTTGATGGAGTGAGAGAAGCAGGGCCAGGGTTGGAGTCGCTGGGAATTTAATGCTTGTCTGAGTTTCTAATCAAAGCATCAGTGCTGTTTTCATCAGGTCTTCCTGTAGTATCTGTGATGCTTGAGTGAGTCATGGATGAGAAACCAGACAGACAGCTGTGGATTAAGAAACGGAACTTATTAAGAAATCCTGGAAAAGCCACTTGTTTCAGCCATGTTAATTTCTGGGAATTAACTATTGGGTAGATGTTTTTGAGCGATTTAAAAATTTGTTTTGGTTTCTGGAGTCTCTCTTTTCATAATTTTTAGTTATAACTGGCTAATCCAGGCATATTAATCCAAACCCCTTTGTTTGTCCTCTTGCTTCTTCCTACTTTTTGGTTTATTTGGACTTCATTAGAAGAGAATGGCTTCCTGAGGGAAAAAAGGCTGAATTGTGTTTTTGGTTCTCATAAACACTCTGAAAATATCTTGCGTCGGCTGTGGTACTATATGTTTGGGAGGCACAATAATTTGGTGGGAAAAATCACTTAATTGCTTTAGAGTCAAATACGAGCTTTTAATTCCAGCTCTGCCACATATAACTGGGTGAGGTACTTAAGCTCTCTAAGCCTAAATTTAATGTAATAATAATAACAGTTGAGTCCTCACTGTATGCCAAGTCCTATAATAAATGCTTTTACGCATTTTACCTTGTTTATCTCTCCCAATAATCCTGACAGGTAGGTGGTCTCTCCATCCTATAGATTGGGGAACAGAGGCTTGATGAATTAATAAATGGGGTTATGTCATGTGTTAGGGCCAGAAAGAAGCAGAACTTAGACCTGAGTCTGTGATACCACAGCTTCTGTTAAATACTGGCGTTCTTTCCACAAAGCGGGTGCTCCTTAAAGTACTTCCCACCCCCGCCACATCTCCATCTTACTGGATGTCTAGTGTAAATACAGAAGGACTACCTTCCAAACTTGGGATGACCATCTGCACTTGGTGCTTATGTTGATATAACCACAGGCATCATGTTCTGGTGGTATGTTGGTTTTTTGCTTTTGCTTTTTTATAGGGAAACTGGGAGAAAACATGACCCTTAAACGAGCTGCATGGGTGAAGGTGCCGTCTGGGTTCTACATTGGCTCTTACGTCCATGGAGTAGCGCACAGTCCCTCATTCCACAACCTAGTGCTGGGGAAGTATGGAGCCCTGGTCATTTGTGAGACGTCTGAGCAGAAAGCAAACCTCGAAGACGTTGGCCGCCACCTTGGGCAGCATGTGGTGGGCATGGCCCCTCTCTCTGTTGGCTCACTGGACGATGAGCCTGGGGGAGAGTCAGAGACCAAAATGCTGTCCCAGCCATACCTGCTGGACCCCTCCATCACATTGGGACAGTATGTACAGCCCCAGGGCGTGTCTGTAGTAGACTTTGTGAGGTTTGAGTGTGGAGAAGGGGAAGAGGAGGCAGCAGAGGCGGAATAGGTTCCAGAGACTTTTGGCCCAGGAGGAAATGTTTATTTTTAGCTCTGGACCTAATTATTTCCTCAGCCTTTTTAAACCCAGAATTGGTTTTTCACTTGAGTTTATGGTGAAATTATATACTTCACAGGTTAAGTTATTAAATAAAATGATTATACAATAGAGAGTAGAATGTTTTCCTGTTCGTATGATACCAACTTTAGCGTTTTTGTGCCTTTCTTGTGACAGGGTTTAGGAAGCAACAGGTGAGTCTTAATGATAGGATGGACAGTGTCTGGAGAATAGTCATCAATTGTATTGCTGCTTCCTTCAACATATATTTATTTTGGTGTCCCTGAAATTCCCAACTTACATGTTTTGTCTCACTCCTATGTCACAGAAGTTTCTTGTTCTGCTTTTGCTGTGTAACTCTTTAGGCAAGCATCTTCCTGGAATTTCCCCAGTTATATTTGCCATGTGGGTTTCTTTGGAACTGTTGATTCAAACTAGAATTGTGTGGAAAATGTGGGTTCATTTGTTGATACCTGTAGCATCCTTTACTCTTTGCACTGGTCTACTCACTGGTTCTGGCCTCATCTGTGGAAATTAGTAACATGTAGCTCTGCTTCTCTTTGGATGATGGAGTGTGGGTGGCTGAGCACTGAGGTTTCCTAGACAGCTAGGGCAGATTTTCGACATTCTCCTGCCAGAGGTAGGAATTATAGTGGTCCAGTTATCCAGAGAGCTCACTCAGCATTGCCTGTGTATTTTCTCAGTACATTGCTCCCAACATAACATAAAATGACCATAATAAGCAAGCCCCAAATACTGAAAAGAACTCTGTTTGCTGCTACAAGTATCTTTATTTGAAAAGTTAAAAACGGTCTGGCACATAATAGATCTTGGCATTGGATTCTGATGTTGTGGTATATGTGTATGCAAAAACTTCCATGCTTTGTGGGTTAGATAGGTTCTAGAAATACTGATCTTAAAATTTAAAGCAAATGTACGTCCTGGCAAGCATTAAATATTTTAAGCTTAGTTTTTTGGTCCTCTTTCTTTTGAGTTCTCTAGATTCATGCAGTTTTGTGGTAAGGCTTTAGCTAAAAGACCACCAAAGCCAAAAAAGTGGGTTATCATAAGTATATAACAACCAAGGAGTACAAGAATAAGAAAAAAATGGAGAACATGCTATGATTTTGAGATTCTGTTGTATCTAGATAAGTAGCTGAATACCAGGTGGAAGTTGGTAAATTCTTTCCCAATATTGACACTTTCTGCTGTCTTGGTCTTTCAAATAGGCATAAACCTTCTTGCCTTAGAAGAGCCCCTTTTCTTTCTTCAACTGGAGCTGTTTCCAGCCAGGCAAAGCAGCAAATTGTCCTCTTGTGATGCCAAACACAGACACAAAGTCACAGTCAGAGAGGTAATTCTAAGAGAGAAAAAAAAAAGTTTCTAGGTAGAAGGAAGACGTGGCATCTCTTAATGGCAACAGACGTCAGGAGGGTAGGGGCGAGGGGAGCCCTAGGTAGCTTTGAAGGGGGAGGTAGGAAGAGTCCTCAGGAAGACTGATCAGCTTCAATTGTTGATGACAGGTTTCTTCAGGTTGTGGTGTTCCACTGTTACCTGTGCAAGAAACTGGGTTTCTTGTTAGACAGTATGAATGGGTTACACATTATGGATTCATTAGATTTTGGCAGATTGGGGAACTAAACTGAGTGATGCCTTTCCTTGCTCCGTGTCCTTAACTACCATTTTTACCCAGAATTAAAAAAAAACTTTTTGAGGGGTGCTGGGGATTAAATCTAAGGCTTGGTGCATGCTGAGCACATGCTTTACCACTGAGCAACATCTGCAGTTCCCCAGAACCTTTCAAATATGTACAAGATCAGATGGATCTTAGAGCATACACTTCTATCATTTGTTTACTGATGTAATGAATATTTTGTATTCAGATAAAGATTATTTATATGTGGCCTCTGTTTTCAAAAATGTTGTAGTCTAGTTATTTAAGATTTGGTTAGATCAGACATGTGAGAAGTCCAGAGCCCTTTCTCAAATCAACTCTTTCAAGGGGAAAATAATTCATTAAAAATAAGTATGTTAATTCATTCAACCACAATTTGAGGAGTGCTTACTCTCTGCTAGGTGCTGATTTTAAGTGCTGAAAAGCTAAAAATATGAACAGGACAGACAAGGGCCTTTCTCATTAAGGATATTACTAGGAGAGATAGACAATGAATGTGTTTAAAGGGACTGGAACAAGTTTAAATACTGTATAGTATCTCTCATTTGAGTAAGACAAAGTACAAAGAGCAAAATAAAGGATGGATAGAAGGAAATAAAGGATTAGATCTCTTACCAATGGGAAAGGGTCCAGGAGATGGAGGGAAAGGGGGAAGGGAAGTAAGAATTAAGATAGGCCATGTACAAGAACATAATAACCACTATGAATGGAAACATGTCATAAACATGAACTAAGAATACCAGTAACAAAAAAGAAAATGGGGAAGGGGGATTTAGAGATGGAGAGAGGGGAAGAGGAGAGGGTAGGGAGGAGAAGAGGATTTAAAAAAAAGGGAGGGATTATGGTTTGTGCGAAAATGTCCCCCCAAAGCCTCACGTGATAAGACGTGGCTGAATCTAGAGTGTGTGATGCTGGGATTAAGGGTGTGTGGTTACTAAATCAGTCCACTGATTGGTTTGGCACCTCCCTAATCCTAGCAGATATAAGGCACAGGAAGAAGCTGCTCAGGTCGCTTGCCTGCCTTGCTGCCTTCTGCCTGTCTGCCATGCCACCCTGCCCTGGATCCAGCCGATTGTGGACTGAAACCTCTATAAACCGTGAGCTAAATAAACGTGTCCTCCCTTAACTTTGGATGTTGGGTATTTTGTCTCAGGAACAAGAGAAAAGTAACTAAGACGGGGGCTGGGGATTTGGCTCAGTGGTAGAGTGCCTGTCTAGCTAGCACAAGGCCCTGAGTTTGATCCCCAGTACCCACCCCCCCACCAAAAAAAAAAAGAAACAAGTTTTGTTATGCACATGTTCCTGCCCTCCAAGATGAATACAAACTCGATGTACTGCAAACGTAGTAATAAAAATATAAAGGGACTGGAGCGGGTGTAGCTGAGACCTAAATGGTAAGAAGGCGCTGGCTCCGACAGTCTGGGAGAATGTTTGTTCAGGCAGGAGCCCTAGCAAGTGTACTCTAGGGCAAGAATGAGCACATCCTAAGGAGCAGAAGGGCGGCTGCTGACTGGAGGGTAGCAAGTGAGGAGCGCAGTGGTGTACTAGAGGACACCTAAGGGAGGGTCGGGGGCCTTCTCATTCTGTAAGTGCAGTGGGAAGACAGCCCGGGTGTTTTAAACAGGGAAGTGACATCTTTAAAGGGTCCCTTTGGTATATGGGGTGGGGGAGCAATACTACGGATTGAACCCATGGCCTTCACACTGAGCTAAATCTCTGGCCCTTTTTTTTTTAAATTTTGAGACAGTGTCTTACTAATGTTGTTAAATTACCCAGGCTAGGCTCTAGCTTGTGTTCATCCTGCTTTAGTTTCCCGGAGTGCTGGGATTATAGGTATTCACTACCATGCCCAGCTTGGCCATTATTCATAATTATGTTTATGTTGAGTGGAAACTGGTTGGATCACAGTAGTCCATGATGGCTGGACTAGACCAGCAGTGGAGAGATGGAGAGGAGCAGACAGAGGCACCCAGATGGATTCATGTGGGAAGTGAGAAAAGAATCAAGGAGTTCTTATTTTGGGAGTTGAGCCGGGGGGTAGCTGCTCAAATTTTCCTTGTGTGAGTGCGATAGGCCAGAACTGTCCTAAACCATTTTCTGATGGTGCTTTGCTGATGGGGGCGGGTGTGGCTCTACTTACTTCTGACACAGGTCCTTCACTCACCTCCTTTTTGGCAGGGTTCACATCCTCAGGCAGACCCTGATTCTGACTTTTTAGCAGAACCTCTATAGGGTAATATTTTGGCTCACTGTCACCAGAATTCAGGGAGAGGGTGGCATTCTTCATGTCCTAGGTAAGAGAAAAAACAATTTAGTGTCTCACGTGATCACAGTTCTATGTATGTATAACTTCTGACATTTTGGCTTCTGCCACTTCACCCTTTGTAATTGTCTTGGAGAAGGGTGCTCCCCAAAGTTGGCTGTATGTCAGACTCATTTGTGGATAATATATTTCAGGTTTTGGGGTCCTTGGGAAAGCCAGTTCAGTGAGTCTGGGATGAATCTTTATAGCTGGCTTGGCGTACGTTCTGTACTTAAGTCTAATGATGATGATGATTGGATGCTGGGGATTAATACAGGGCCTCCTCATACATGATGGGTGAGTGCTCTACCACTGAGCTATATTCTTGCCCTAAATCTCTTTTAAATATTTTGATCACGTATCTTCTCTTGGCACTTTTATTTAAGCCCTACATGTCCAACCTTTAAATGTCTTCAGATTGAAGCTGCCTAACCCTAACCCTAACCCTAACCCTCTTCAGTACAATTTAAAGACACTACATCACCATTAACTTTGGAATCTGACTTTATAGATCACAAAGAATGACACCGCCAGATGATTCAACACCTGGAGCTCTATGCTCATCCTGGTGTTAAAGAGGTGCTGGGTTCCTGGCTAGAGGGTCCACTTCTTTTAGCTCTTAAGATGGGTAAATGGCCAAGCTGGTGTGGACTTCACTGTCAGAGAGTGATAAAAATATCATTTGGGTTAGAAACTTATTTCTGAAAAACATCGCCAATAACTTTAATCTCTCTTGATAGCAGAGAGAGTCAAATAATAAAGTTAATTTCTGTTTTTGGTATTTTTTTAGACAGCAAGTCTAGTCTAAATTCTGAAGGCAGTAAAATAAGGAACTTGGCGCTGAGACCTGCTGTTCTACTCGTTTAAAAAGGAGTGTTGGACTGCACATGTGTGTAATCCCAACACTTGAGATCCTGAGGCAAGAGCATTGTGAATTCAAGGCCAGCCTGGACTGCATAGTGAGATCCTATCTCAAAAACAAAACAACACAAAACAAAGAAGGGGTAGTTCAGTGGTAAATCCCTTGTGTAGCACACACAAAGTCCTGGGTTCAATTTCCCCAGCACTGCAAACAATGAACAAACAACTTTGTTTCAAACAGACAACTAGAGTAATACTAAGAAACACTTGGTAGGCTTTTGCCCATGTAGCATCCGTGGCATTGGCTGTTTCTCTTTGGTTCTGGGGCTTCTCCAAGAGCAAAAGCCACTCACAGCTGTGATTTGTATGATAGCAGCAGCATCTCCCAGCTCTTTCTTTAACTGTTCATATGATTTTCCTCCCTGAGAAGAGAGAGAGAACAGGGTAATAGGGTAATAGGGAAGGGCCATTTTAAGCCTGGTCTGTATCTTCAAGAAAAGCAAAAAAGCCAGAGAATCAAAAGGCATTTCAAAGATAAGTAAAAATGAAAATTCCTCCTTCTGGGTCCATGCAGGGTAGAAAGGCTCTTAAACATGGTCTGTATTCTTTCATGGCACCCCTTGAGTCCTCCTTATAAGATCTAAGAAAGAGCAGCTGACTAGGAATCAGAAAACCCGGCTTCTTTTTTACTGGATTACTGTGACTTTGGACAAATAATTTGTCTTCTTCGCTTCCTCATCTATAAAATGGGAAGCGTAATACCTGCCATTGGCTATCAGGGTACTTATAAAAATCAGAAAGCTGATGATGTGCATGGATACATGTTATAAACCAGTCATGGCGAACCTTTTAGAGATGAGTGCCCAAACTGCACCCCAAAATCCACTTATGTATCACAAAGTGCCAACACTGCAATTAAACCTGAATACTGAGGTTTTAGTTTAGAAAAAACAACTTGTACATTAACATCTTTTGTCTTAAAAGCAAAATAACACTCATGTCATAAGTTCACCACCACCGTTATAAACTGTATTGTTTCACGCTGCTTACTGCTTAGACAAACTGTAAATGATCTAACTGGGCTTATTGCTGTGGGGGTCAGAGAGGAGAGAAGAAAAGTCAAAAGGAAGTAGGGTGGGAATAGGAAAAAAGAGGTTTTACTTGGCCCTTGAACCAGCACCCCACCTTTCCCCCAAACTCTTAGTTCTGTGCTCGCTGGCAAAATTGTCCTCCCCAGTCTCTGTTCTTACACTCCACATGTGAGGGTCCCAGGCCAGGAACCAGCCTGTGAAGTTGGGAGGCTCAAAGCCCTGTTTGATGATCAGAATGGGCGTCTCAGGGTCTCTGCCACCAGGGTGAGTTTCCAAGTACTCCTGGGCAGTTGCAAGGGCCCTTTCCCTCTCTGTGGCATTGGCCTCAGCTCCGATCCACAGGAACACCTGGCGTACAGATTTAATATCTGTTAATGCGCTCGGACCGAGGACCTAGTATTAGATCAATAATACTGCTCATCTTTTCTCCCTGGCAATTCACAGCCTCAGAAAAGTTCCCAGCCTAATTTGTTCAGCAGAGAAAAAGATTTTCCCAGAACCAGCTTGATACCTGTGATTTTAATTGCCATGTGTGTCTCCCACATCTACCTCTCCATGCCCGAGTGCTCTCTGAACTTTAGCTCCTGAACCTAACTTCTTGCAAAACACCTCTTCCTGGGGGACCGCAGCACCTCTTCCTTGACTCTTCCTTCTTTTGTACTCACCAGAGAAACCTGTTCTAAAGCACAGTCTGACCAAGTCACTCACCTTAAACTGCTTGGTGTTGTAGGTCAGGCCTATACCTACTTCACTTCATCTCTAGCATGCTTCTTAACTCTATCCTATGTCCTGGTAATGTTTCTTCTGCCCAGAAGGTCTTCACCATCTTTCTTGGGCAATTAAAGCCCATGTATCCTTTGAGATTGAGCCTTGAAGACTTCTTAGGGCCCCTACACTCTGTTGAATGCCCTTTATTTGTGCTCCTGTGGCCCCTTGTGTGTACCTTAGCAGTGCATGACGTTTCCCTGGCTGCTCCCAGATGCCTGTCAATTCTGAGAACAGGGACCCATCACCTTGGTAACACCCACCTGGTATCGTGCCTGATATGGAGGAGGTACTCAGGCGTATGTTTGCCGAGCTGAAGAAAATGGCATGTGGGAAGGGGTTGCCTTGAAGGTATCCTGTTTATACCCTTTGGTCCCCTGAAAGACTTATATTCTCTAGATTTGGTACCTGTTGCTACTGATCATAAAGAAGGGTAGGATTATAGGATGGCCTGAGTTTTAAACATCATTACTGACAACTGTTTGACTTGGGGGATCGTTCAGGGTCTCTCTGGGTTTCTTCTGGGTGGGGATACTACACAAAACAGCCTAAACGGTGGGGACCTTTGCTATTGTTCTGAGTTTTGTTACTGCGTCTTACCTGGTCCCAGGTATCCAGGAGCATCACGTCGCCTGGGTTGAGGTCATCCTGGGTGAAGTCTGTGATCTCAGTGACAATGAACCGGCCAGTCTTATTGGAACATTCAAAGAGACGGGACTGGACATCTAGGATTTCCTGCTGTAGTCTGCAATATAGTCCACTTAGAGGCCTGGAGCCACATAGAAATCACGTTCTCAAAGCTGAAAAAGATCTTAGTTTGTGTAGTTCAGCTCTTTGGTCGCGGCAGCACAAGCGAGATAACGAAGGGAACATCATCGTTTGGCACATTGTGCCACCACCATGGCTTGGAGGCCTACACCTTCAGAAGTCGACCTATGGCAAGTGTGGCTACCCTGCCAAGCGCAAGAGAAAGTATAGCTGGAGCGCACAGGCAAAAAGGCAGAATGCCGCCAGGACTGGGCGGATGAGGCACCTCAAAATCGTGCATTGCAGATTCAGGTGTGGATTTCGTGAAGGAGCAACACCTAAGCCCAAGAAAGCAGCTGTCGCAGCATCCAGTTCAACTTGAGAATTTCAGTGATTACTCAAAATAAAGTGCTTTTAAAAGGTTTTTAAAAAAAGTGTAGTTCTCAAGCCTAGAGGGAGGGGGAGCCAAAAAAGAGGGGCAGCTGCGTTCCCTCACCTTTTATCATTGGCATAGGGAGCTTTTCCTCCCAGCAGGTCCCAGAACTCAGCTGACTCCTGGCCTTCAACCACAGTTTCCTCGGCGCCATCACAGAGGAGCGCGGCCAGCTCCTTGGCCATGGCCCGCTCATCCCCACTGGACCCCTAAGAGTGGTGCAAGGAGAGCACAGACTGAGTCACACAGAGCGGTTGGTGTGGGCAGAGGAGCTCCTGAGACGCTAACTCAGTGTGACCAGGAGCAGCTACAGGTTTTTTCTAGGGCTGGGAAGAGGGAAAAGAAGACAGATATGCTGGCAAAGAACAGGAAGAGATGCTGAAATCCGCAGGGAATGTTGTTGAGTCACCTTTGCTTCAGCTTCAGCTGGAATTTTAGTGCCTATTTTTGATTTTTTTTTTTTTTAGAGAAAAGCATTTAAGTTATATACAGTAAAAATGACTCTGTCACAGTTCCATGAGGCTTGACACACACACAGAATCATGGTACCACGGTGACAATACAGAACTGTTTCCTCAGTCCTTGCCCAGCTTCCCTGGGGCTATTCCTTTGGAGTCAAACCTGCCACGAATCCTTGATCCCTGGCAACCACTCATCTGTTCACCACTATAGGTGCACCTTTTTGAGAATGTCGCAATATTTAGCCTTCGGGTCTTGTTTCTTTCACTTAGCATGAACTGGAGATTCATGCATGTTGTGCTTATCAGAGGTTAATTCTTTTTCATTGTTGAGTAGTATTTCATTGTATGATGTGCCACTGTTTGCTTATCTGTTTTCAAGTTGGATTGTTTCTCATTTTAGGTGATTATCAGTAGAGGTGCTATATACATTTGTGATTAGCTTTTTGTTTGAAGGTAGTTGTTTTTTTTTTTTTAATTTCAGTTGGGTAAATACTCAGGAGTAGGGTGGCTGGATTATGTAATAAATATATGTTTAACTTTGTAAGAAAGTGTCAAAACACTTTTTAAAATCTGCATCATTTTGCAGTCCTACTAGCAAAGCATGGGCGTTCCTAATGCTCTGTATCTTTGCTCTTACATCGTTAGCATTTTAGTCATCCTAACGGATGTGTAGTGCTTTCTCATTATGGTTTTAATTTGTATTTCCCTCATGCTTTTAATGATACCAAGCATCTTTTCCTAGTCAGTCATGTCCCCTAGACCCGGGAGTTGGGATCTCATGCTATGTCGCCCAGGCGACTAGCACTCCACATTCCTCAGCCTCCCAAGTACAGTACCTGGGATTATAGGCACATGCCACAGCGCCTGGCTTCAATTTTCTTTTGTAAAGCAATTTTAGTGCTTTTAAAGGGACTAATGGATTGACAATATCACATTTTTTGTGTTTTTGTCCTGTGTTAGCACCTGTTCTGTTAAAAACCTCCAAACTCAGTTGGGAGGATAGACTTATTTAGCCCTCATGAATGTGGAAACTTATGGGACGTCTCCTGGGTGTGAACAGGGATGTCAGAGTTTCTAGTGGTCAGATTGTGGAGAATGTGGGAGTTTTCTCTGCAGATTCTTTGGGAAAAGGCTCTTCTCTTGGAGAACAGCACTAGCCTGGTCTCAGTTCTTCGGCCCCTTTGGCCCTGCTGACCAGGAACAGAGGTGGGGGATATGAGGGGAAGGGCCAGGCTCCCAGAGGCTCCGCCAACCACTGGGCCCAGCCCTCCTACCTTGCCGCACCATAGGTAGCGCTCTGCCTGGGTGCACAGCAAAAAGACGTCGTTGGAATTTAGGGAGGAGGCAAAGGCTGAAACCTCCACTGCTTTGGTGTTAAATTTGTCATTTCCTTGAATCTGGAAGAGTCTTACTGGAGGGTCAGGCTCTGTGTTTCCCTTTCTGGAAGTCCCACCCTAGAGAGAAGAAGAAAAGCAGAGTTCAGATCTATAGAGCACCACATGAGCTCTAGGCTGACTACTGTGGGAAATGTGGATGCATCTGACACCACTTTTTCCCTTCATGAGCTTCTACACTTAACTGGAAAGGGTCAGGTTAGCTGGGGTTTTGGTGCCAATATTTCCCTCTCCTTCCTTCCTTCCTTCCTTCCTTCGTGATCACACACTATATATTCCAGTAGTCCAGGTTTGGTAATCCTGCCTCAGCCTCCCAACTGCTGCAATTACAGGTGTGCTACCTCGCCCAGCAATATTAGCTTTCATTCTGAGAACTCTGTCATATGCAGGCTCTGTGACTAGAGCCTTACACTTCATTGATCCTCATAGTAACTCTATGAAGTGAGTATTATTCAACAGTTCAGATGAGGAAACTGAGAGTTAGAAACCTGGCTAATAAACGACAACTAGGACTTGGCCCTAGATTTGTGTGGTATCCAGTATGTGACATTATACATTATGTTCCAGTGCTTCAGCCAGAGCTTCATGGAAGAGGCAGAATGTGATGGTTTATATCTAGATGTCCCCCCTAAAGCCTCATGCACTCACAGGTAGGGCTTGTGGGAGGTGACTGGATCATGGGTGTGTAATACACATCAGTGCATTAGTCCACCGACGAGCTTATAGCTGAATGTGATGTTGGGAAGTGGAGCCTGGTCAGAGGTGGCTTGCTGTGGGTGTGGACTGGAAGAGTCTATCTCCCCTCCTTTTTGCCTCTTCTCTGCTTCCTGCTGCCATGCCATGGACTGTTTCTCCTCTGCCATGCTGCCCTGCTTTAAACCCAGCAGACTATGGAATGAAACCTCTACAAACTGTGAGCCAGATAAACTGTTCCTCCTTAGAGTTGTGGGTGACTTGCGCCTCAGCGACAAGAAAGTAGCCAAGACATGGGGCTTGGATTTAAGGGGCACACCTGAGGGGTGGGTGAGGTATGGCACATTTGAAGTCTAGAGAGGAGACCCACCTGACTGGAGAGGAGGGTGCAGGTCAGGAGTGGAAGATAATACCCCACAGAGGTAGTAGGGATCAACTTATGAAAGCTCTTGAACATGAATTAGACAATGCTTTGGACTTGAAGCCCCAGGCATTTGAGATTCCTTGAGTATCTAAGACTCACCCCCTACTTTGTCTGTGTCTAACTCAAGCCTGGCTTCCCACCCTACCCCACCCTACCCCTCCTCATCTCTTGGGTAGCTTCCTATCAGTGTGTTAATTCTGAGCTTCCTGTTCATGGTGCAGTCTTATCCAAGGGTCCTTACCTCATAGATAACCAGCTTTCCGTGGAAGATGGCCATGAAGTGGCGTGGCTCCTTCCCCATGCTGACCCGAACCTGCACGGGGGCTCCATCAAACTGCCGATCCAGCTCTACTGCCTGGTATGCTGAGGCTGCCAGCTCGTCCTGTGAGGCGTGGCGGCCCTGCAGTGGTGAGAGGGCTGTGATGGCCCCTTCTCCCCACGCCAGCTGAGGAGTCCAGGGAACCCTGGATCTGAAGTTGAGAGCCTGCTCCAGGCCTACCTGCCAGATGTACAAGATGTAACACGGCCTCCCGTTCACCTCGTATGTATAGAGAACCAAATAGCAGTCTCCCCCATAGAAGAAGCCGTACCACTGCCGCTCCACGGGCACCAGCTCCAGGTTCTCAATTCGCCAGACCTGGGCACAAGAAACACAGTTCCCCAGAGACAGGCATCTTGTTCAGAGTGCCACTGAAGGGAACTGAGCCACGTTTAACAGAGAACCAGGTGGGTGAGGTGCTAACGCTCACTCCAAGGACCCTGCACATTCTTCTCTTCTCTGCCAGCGCTCGGGGCTCATCACATTTGCATGATTTGAATCCTGAGACTGGGTCGTCCCGGTCAGGTGCATCCTGCTGCACCAGCTGGGTCTTTTCAGGCTGAGCAATGATTTGAATATATCTACCAGGGGAGTTATTGGTAGCACATGTCGGGAGGTGCCTTTCACTTCCCTGAAGCATTGTGGGGAAACTGTCGACTCACAAGCCTCTTTGAGAGTACTGAGGCGCCAGAGTGGGAAGCGGAGCAGACAGAATCACCTGCCGTTGGTACAGCAGGAGCAGCCCAGAGGGCCGGTGCTGCTCTCGCTGTGCTCACCTCAACTTTTCCATTGCCGTCATCCACCATTCTTTCCTGGGCAGCTACCTCTGGCTTGGTGTGTAGCAGAGTCACATCGAACTTGTCCTGGAAAACTTGAGCTGCAGAGAAGAGGTTGGGAAAATCTGAGTAAGCAAGAAGCACCCATGCTTGTCTTCCTAGAGCTGGCAGTAAGAGGACACTCTGGGGAGAAGCTCACCAATTTTACCAATGCTGAATATTTTCCCCAGGCCCGTGGTCTGGTCCTTCACTGACCACTTCTGGAACAGCTGCTTGAACATGGCTGACTCGGCACCATCATTGATGGTCTCCACATTGGTGCTGCTGGGGTAGCCCTTCATCTGGATGAAGCCCTGCACCCCGCCACAGGTAAAGGCAGGTCAGCCAGGGAATACACTGAGATCTTTGTCTAGCAATTCACCCTTTTGTAACCAGTTGGAAGAATCCCTCCCCTCTGGGAGTCAGAGTCGAACTCTAACACTTCTGTCTGTCGACCAAGTTACCTGCCTCAAAAAATAACCGAGTGGAACATTTTGACCTCTCTTCACTGGCCTGTTGTGATTAGGTTACTACCATTTTTCCAAGACTTCCTAAGCTGTGCTCTTTCAGCACTGGGTGTGACTCTGCTGACTTTCTATCACAATCACTTGCTCATTTATTGCTTTGTAAGTGCATCTTGCTTGGGTCATCCGCTGTATCTGCACAAGTATCATAAGCTCCTTGAGGACAGGACCGTTAACTTTGACTTGACGGTCCCTTTAGTAGTAATGGGCACCTGTTATGGAGCAGGTGCTGTGTGCCAAGTACTATTCTGAGTGCTTTACAAATGGTATTTAATCCTCAAAACCACCCTGGAAGATGGGTATTATGCCTGTGTTAGTATAGAAGGGCTCAGTGATGTTCAGTACTGTTCCATAGAACACTCAGCTGAAAAAGATATAACTGGATTTGAAGCCCAATTTGGGTTGTTTTTTTTGTTTGTTTGTTTGTTGTTTGTGCTGGGTATCGAACTCAGGGCCTTGTGCTTGCAAGGTAAGCACTCTAACCACTGAGCCAAATCCCCAGCGCCTTGAAGCCCAATATGTATTTGTCTGACTTTGAAGTCCATGTACATAACCACAATGTTCTATGCTCAAGTGCTTAGAATGGCTCCCTGCACACATCTGGAGTGATACTGGCAGAATTTCTGCACATCTGTAGCTCCTACCAGGGCTTTAGACATGGCCGCCTGTTTCTCAACCTTTGTGGCTCCTTTTCCTTTCCACACGTAGATCTTGGCTCCACCTTGGTCCAGGATGTAGCAGTCCTGAAGCAGTCAGAGATAAATGTGGTTATTGCTGTTCAAGACTGGAAGGAAGGATGTGCCCGGGGTCTGCTGCTGATACCAGGTCTGGCTACCCCAAGCTGGGCGCCCCAAGCTCTACTTACATCGTGGCTCAGCAGGTCCTGGACCAGAGGCCTCGCGCAGACCTCCGTGACTGCCAGCTGCCCAGCTGAGTCCGAGACACTGGAGGACGGGAAGGGTTAGCTGGTACCTTCTCGTCTACGAAGCACCCTGCGGTCAACCTGATGTCTTAGTGTGGAGTTTCTGGGTAGCGTTTGGCTTCTTAAGACAGACGTGGCTTGTATGTGGACAGGAGTGTACACACTTTGTTCTCCAGAGGAGACTTCTGTGCCTCTCACCAACTGAATCTCTTCCACCTCCCTGGGCATGTGTAGACCAAAGTACGGGAAAGGTCTCCCGAAGAGGTCAGGAGAGTGGCTACAAGTGCAGAACATAGCTGCCTCCTGGGGGCAGGGGGTCGCTGGGCTCCTTTGAGGAGCTGCATTTGAAAAGAACTAAGTGGCCAAGTACAGTTCACACCTGTAATCCCAGCACTCTGGGAGGCTGAGGCAGGAAGATCACAAGTTCAAGCCCAGCCCAGGCAACTTAGTGACTTAGTAAGACCATATCTCAAAAAATAAAAAAAGGGGCTGGAGATGTAGCTCAATATGAAGGCTGTGGGTTTAATCCCCAGTAAAACACACACATACACACGTGTGCGCGCACACACACACACACACACACACACACACACAACTAAGGCTGCTGCACCCAGAACAAGGAGCCAAACCGAATGCCTGGTTTTCTAGGGGTCACCTTCCCTCCACCAGCTTCCAGCCAGCAGCCCAGTTTTGCCACTCACTGATACAACATGATATTAGACTTCTGCTGCTGATCTATGATTTCATCTGGGACTGCAGACTTGATAATGGAGCGTCGGCCAAGGGTGTCCTGAAGGACTGTCATCAGCTCTGGGCTGGCTGCCTCCTTGTCCCCCTCGATCACTCCTATTTCAGCGCGGCCCCCTCGTTCTCTGTCCCGAATATCCTTTGCCAGAAGCATAGCCTGTCAAAGAAGCCCAAGGAAGCACTTGGCTTGGCTCCTTTCTGCTTGACAGCTCAGGTGGGGAGCATCCTGGAGCCCGGTCACGGAGTTATTCTGATGCCGAGGAACCCTGAGGTGAGTCATGCACTGGACCTGCCTGCAAGACAGCCTGCTTGTCGGGCAAGGTGACACACGCCTGTAATCCCAGCACTCGAGAGGCTGAGGCAAGAGGTTTGTTGCGAGTTTGAGGCCAGCCTGGGCTAAATAGCGAGTTCAAGGCCAACCTGAACTACATAGAGAGACCCTGTCTAAAAAAACAAACGAAAAAGAAAAGAAAACAAAAAAGACGGTGCTTGCTCAAAGGCAGAGGTACACCTTGAACCTTGGGGATCAGCTGGCAGAGAAAGAAAGGGGAAAAGGCACCAGAGAGAGTCCAGCCGCAGGACCAGGCCTGAGGCAAAGGAGAGAGCCCTGAGCAGGAGCCACACCTTCAGACGCTCCCTGCTGTTGCTCTCTGGGCCGTTCCACTGGATGATGACTTTCCCGAGGTCCAGCAGAAAGACATCGCCTCGGTTAAAACTGTCCCAGCTCATTTCTACCTGTAGGTGAGAGGTGAACAGAGCCCAGAAAAATTCTTAGATGCCAGACAGAGAAAGCCTGGGCCCAGGACAACCTAGGGGCAGGACTTGCCTCAGTGGCCCTAATGTTTCTCTTCCCCTTCACGTGTAGCAGCCGCTTCACATCGTAGGTATTGGTCTCCACGTGTGTCATCCCAGAGGCCACGCCCCCCTTTTTATAGCTGAGGAAACATCATTGTTTATTGAGCACCTGCTCTGTGCTAGGTTGGGGAGACTGCTGTGAGTCACACAGGTGCAGCCTCCACCCGCGCGGGTGACAACAACAAACCCTCAAGGTAAATGCAGACGGTAGCTGCTGCCCTACAAGCAGACCTGGTGACTGAACTTCTGATCCTGAGGTCAGGGCAGACTTCTCAGAAGAGTGACATTTGAGCAGAGACACACAGATAAGAAGGAACCAACTACCAGAGGGAACCTCAGCGATTAACACTCTGCAGCATGGGTGGACTTGCTTTGTTCGGGGAACTGTGTAATATCAGTGTGCCACGGGGAGGGGGGCCGCAAAGCGGGCGGAAGCAGAAACATTAACAATCCCATGGCCCTGAGACCTCACACACCATGAATCAGCTCTCCTGACTCTGGCACGCACACTGACCATGCTGCAGTCTGGCATTCTGCACTCCGGGGAATGTGGCAGGCTATACTGGAGTGGAGGGGCTGAGCCTTGGCTTCCTGCAGGTGGTGCCCTGTGCCCACCCTGCAGGGAGCTGGCCTTGACCCAGCCTCAGAGTTCTCAGGCTCGTTGGGATTCCTCGTTCTGTTTTAAACTCAAGTGTAAAGTTTTGAGTTAATTAAACTCCTTGGTTCATGGGACATTATCATTACTGGCCTCGTGAGGCCCTTGCTCGTGTTATGCGTCCACGCATTCCTTTGGATTGGTGTGCCCTCCTCCATTCCTCTCCCCATCTCAGGCTTCCATTCTGCCAGTTTAACACCTCCCTTTATTGTTATTCCAATAAAACATGTCCTGTGGCTTGTTTGCTTTGTATTTGTAAAACAGGTTGATATTCAGTGTTCCTTGCTTTGCTCACCAGGTGCCATGTCTGTGAGACATGTCCAAGGGCCAGGTGTGTGTCTAGTCTGGTGCTTCCGGTACGTATGCCTCATCTGCTGGTGATGACATTGATGTCGCCCTCGGCTTTCTACCACTGTTAATCCGGACCATTAATCTTTCTGTTCTGACTGGTTTGTGTGCTCTTATGGGCCTGGGTACGTGAGGATTTCTTTGAGTTACACACCTATAAGTGGGGTTTGCTTTAGTGGCACTATACTTTCCAGAACGAAGTGCCAGGCCACACTCCCACCAGCAGTGCGCCAGGCTCCTGTTTCCCCACAACTGGCTAGCACTTGGCACCACCCAGCTCTCTAATTTGTGCTACTCTGATAGATGCACGCGAGAGCTTTGTTTTGCTTTGTGTTTCTCGGATTACTTTCTATGTGTCCTGGCCCTTTGGGTTTCCCCTTCTGTAGCTCCTGTTTCTGTCCTCGCTCTGTGTGTCATTCCTACTCACATGATGCCCTGCTTGAAGTAGCCACGGAAGGTGTCGGATTCATGGTACTGGACCTCGCGGTGCTGCACGGGGCTGCCTCCCAGGTAGTCATCTAGCTGCGTGGTGTAGATGGCTGCACAGCTCTGCTCATCCTGGGAGGAGTCCTTTCCAATCCAGAAGTGGATGTCCTGGGAGAGGAGGCTGCCCACTCTCCGCGTCTGAGATATAGCCAGCGAGATCAGGTCAGGGGCCGGCTCACCTCCTTTGCTGCCGGGCCCTCTGGCACTGGGAGCATGCAGCACACAGTGGCTCATGTCCTGCCTTGGCAGGCTTGGGCCCTTCTCTGTCCCTGCACTGGGTACTGGAGCTGCCCTGTCCCCTGTGCAGACCTCCTGTTGTGGCCTGAATTCCTCCCCGAACTTGGGAAAGTTGATGGCTTGTTATTCCTAAAATACATGGAGACCACGGGGGACCTTTTCCCAAATGGACTGCAGACTCACCTTCCGGGTCTCAGCTGCATACCTGGTCACGCACAGCTGGTCTGTATGTCTGTGGCCCTGTCAGCGCTGTTCATGGGAGATATTGTTTCCCCCACTAGAATAAGTGCTTCAAGGCCACAGGCAGGCCTTACATTTGGCCTTCCCCATAGCCCTTTAGTGTGGTGATCGGGCCCTGGGAGGAAGTGCTGCTCAAGGGCAGCTTGCGCTGGGTCAGGCTGAGGGCCCCATGCCTGCCATCTGGTGCAAAACAAAAAGCTCAGGCCTGACAGTGGCCTTTCCCCGTCAGACTGGAGGCGTGCTCCACACAGCAGAGGGCAGGAACTGCGAGGCTACGGGGAACCGAGTTCTTCCCTACCAGCAGTTCACTCAGCGGAACCCAGGGACGGGCTGTCCGGGGAGAAGCCGCAGGGAAGCAGGGGTGGGGCTCACCGAGAGGACGATGTAGCAGTCACCCTCATAGAAGTTGCCATGGGCACTCAGGGGCACCAGTGCCAGCTCCATTTTCTGGAAGGACAAGGGATGTACAGAGGCAGTATTCCCTCCTTCCTCCCTCCCACACAAACCTCCCTCAACTCTGTCATTGGCACAGGCGGTAGGCCAGCAGGGGCTGTCCCCGGCTCAGGGTTCATGTGGCTGCAGCTCTGGTTTCTGTGAGCTCTGCCTGCAAAACCCTGCATCCGAATCTGGGTCCGGTCCTAGCTCTCCTTTCCCTGTCTTCTTCCCCGCGCCCTGCTCCATCTCATCACGCCATTCTGTGGGGAGCCTTCTGAGCCCCCCGCAGCCCTGCGGGGGAAAGAGGAGGAGGCAAACTGTCAAGTGTGGCCCCAGCCCCAGCAGTCATGCCCCCAGTGCTCTGTCCTCACTCTGACCACCCACAGCTGGACAGTGGGTGGGAGTGAGGAGGTGGGGAGGCTGACGGCCTTGAGGGTGCCCACAGGCGCTACACTCCATGCTGTGTGCTCCACATTTAGAACTTGGCCTGGGCCCTGAGATGTCACTGCATGCACTGCTTGTCCCGGGAGGGCTGTTCACACAGCCTCGGATGTAAATTTTCATCACTCTCTCTAATGAAGTAAATCTGCAGGCGTTTTGTGTGTGTCCCGTGAAAAAGTGTATGTGTTAAATGTAAAAAGATGAAATATACTGCAATTTCTGTAACTCCACCTTAGTACCTATTTGTCTTTAACAGGAAGACTTACAACAATGGAAGTGGCCTGTGTCTGTCCAAGCTCTGAGAGCCTGCCTGAAGGCTGTGACCTACCCTTCCGAATTGAGGAGAGAGGAGGGAGGCATCGCTGCTGGGTTTAAGCAGCAGCAGATGACTGGCTCAGAGGTGGCCTCACCTCGGGCAGGTGGAGCGACCCAGCCTGGTGCTCAGAGTCACTGAGGGACCCGGGCCTGGGGCAGGGGAAGGGATGAGCAATGCCCCGTCAGTGCGGCATTCCCGTAGGAGATACGTCCCATATTCCACTTCTCTAATGGGAGTACCCACAAGCCTCCTGGGAGAGTCCCACCTACCTTTCCAGGACATTAACTGGTAGTACAGATGGCCAGATAAAAGACAAGCTAAGTTTTGCTCAGAGCCCTGCTTTCTGGGACTAAGAGCATTTGTCCCAACTGCTTTGACCAGGGAGGGGACGAGGATGGAAAATGCACACCTTAATGCTGCCTCTCACCATTCTCAAGCCACAGAGGGCTCCTGGCTCACCTCAATCCTCCAGGTGATGATCCCAGGGTCGTTGCCCACAGCCCTGAAGGCGCTGCTCAGAGACATGGTGCTTGTCTTCCCTGGACTGAAACATCACAGAGCAAGAGGTGATACCCCTTGTGCTGGGCATCAATCCAGTTTTCCTCCTAAGTCAGTTCTCAATCTCATCCGCCATCCTGCCGTGTACTTCTGCTATGCGCATCCACACACCTCCCGACAGGGGAAATGACTCGATCGAGTTTACATGGTGAACTTGGCTGGCCTGGTCCCACCTGCTGCTTCCTTTGTGAGAGCCTGCGAGAGGCTGGTGACGGTGTGTGGTAAGTCTGTCAAGCCCTGTGTTCCCTCACTTCACGTGTGTTATCTCATTTAATCTTCAGGTGAGCATATTTTCTTCATCTCATGCTGTAGTAAAGTTGAGGCTCAGAGAGGTTAAAGAACCTGCCTGAGGGTGCACAGTAGAATGAAATCCCCACCTGATCATAAAACCTGCTTTCAGCCACTTTGACATATTGAGAACCTTCTCGGGCTTCTCAAAATTCTGTGGCAGGTGGGGAGAAAACCTGATCAGAAAAACTATTTCCCAATTGAGTAGCTTTCTACCACTCGCCCCTACTCCTCCCGGATCTCTGCTTTCGAGGTCCTCTCGTCACCTCTTTGACCTGCTTGTTGGGATTTTATCTTTCTTATTTTAAATTTAACTATCCTAAAACTCTACCCTCCTTGGTTTTGTCACATGACCAATATATTCCCTGGGGTTTGCGGCATAAAAGAGAAAGTGAAATGGCAGGGCTGGGTTGGGACCAAGGGTTCAGGGTGCTGGCAGAGGAAGGTGGGTGTGGCCTGGTCTTGTCAGCGGGCGGATGGCGTCCTTGCCCCACTCCTGCCCAGAAAACTTGGAAGTCTCTAGTTCTTTGGGCCTCACCAAGGCAGGCTGGGAAATGCAGAAGTGGTCAAGAGAAGTCTGCATGGATTGTGGGCTTTCTGTAGTCAAGGTGTGTGGCGTGGGTTATTAGGAACCTGAACCTGTCCAGGTCTTCCGTGAGCTTTATGTCTTTTGTCTCCCTCGGTAATTCCTGCTACCAAGGACCTTTCAATCTGACACTATGCATCATGAATAAATACGGGTTTCTCCCAAGAGGTAAAGGAAAAAGGATGGGATTGACGGGTTTACATAGGACTTTAAAAATGTACCTAGGAAGGACTGTAAGGATTTTCGCTATTTGGAGGCATACTGCACTTGTTAAGAGGAGAATGTATAGTAGGGTTGGGCGTGCAGCTCAGTGGTAGGCCATTTCCCCAGCATATTCATGGGCCTGGATTCAATCCCCCTTCTCTCCCCTACACAGAAAGAGGAGAACATCTGACCATTCTCTTGAACCTTGATGCATAAAGCCAGGTTTGAAGACTATGTGCCATTATCTAGTATGGACTTTGGCAAAGAATAAAAGACAACGAAAATGAAAGAGCAAACCCCCTTCGTGTATTGCTAGACCAAGACTAAAGCAGAGCAATGATTTGGAGCAGCCAGTGTTTGAGGATTTAATTCAATAACTCGCACGGCCCCACCCTGTGCTGCTCAGAATTGCCAGGAAATATGCTTGGGTTTTTGCCAAACCCTAGATTTCGGTCATTAAAGGCAAATGCACGGCCTGACTAGGGGAAGGGGACTAGGGCCAATTAATTTATTCCTTGGCGACAGGAGAAGTGTCAACCTGGTAAAAGCTAAACCAACTGGCATTAACTAGGAGTGAGTCTCAGAGCCCAGCAGCAGCCCCACTTCCCAAAAGACTTCAAAATCAGCAAGGGGCCAGGGACCCCAGTGCAGGATGAGATGTATTCCAGAAAAGGACTTCTTACTACACTGGGACACCCAGAAAACCTAATTCCATCTGCAACATCAAAAGTCCCCAAAGCTGGGTCTCCTTTTCTCCTTTCCAAGTCCTAGTCTGTTAATTCAGTATCCTCCAGTAAGACCTCAGAGATCCTTGAAGTGGGGTGCAGTATAGAAATTTCAGGTTAAAAGCTGGTAACTCTTCCTCTCGCAGAGATGCCCTTATGATTGGATCTCACAGAAGCTGGTTTTAACTTCTGCCTTGTCTTTCCTCACTTTGAAAATGTGCCCAACCTGTTCAGTGGGCTGTAAGAACAGCCTCTGTACCTCTCAAAAGGAAGTTTGTGAAATTGGTCACAAACTCCTGGTTGAGTCCTTTAAAAGCCTCCGCCCCGAAGACAAAGGCAAAGAAATTTCCATCTCTTCCTCCTTTACTTCCTGCCTCATTCAGGATCATCTAACAGAGCAACAGCTGTAAGCCAGAGACCTTACCTTCCCTGGTCTTCTCCGTTTTTCTGAGAGTAAGCAGCAGCAGTACTGAGGAGCTACCTCAAAGCCACAGCCTCCTGGTCTGGCCGTCTCAGCCTAATGGCCGTACAGACTTGCTTATATTTGCTTGTGTTTGCATCTTTACCGCATTTTCCTAGTCCTGGCCAATCCCAGCCAACCCAGCCCTGGGCTCGACTTATTCAAACCAGAGGGAAAGCTTTATCTGTTCTTATTCAAAACAGCAAAAACAAGGAGAGTGGACTTTTAAGGGCTTTAACTCCAGGTCCACGCCCTGATCTATTGATTTTTTTTTTTTAAAGTGCAGAGCCCATCAATAATGCAAAAAGAGACAGGGAGGATATGAAATTTGCCATATTGTAGATATGAATGCATTACACTGATGACAGGAGGCAGAGGCTGGCGCTTCCTGTGTGCCTGGATGTCCAGGCTGGCAGAGCCTCCCGAGAAGCTTTTGGGCAATTTCTAGGGGGGAGGGTCTGGGAGAGGGATCAGGAGGGTTCCTGGGGGTCACGGCCAGTTCAATGAATACCTGAGTGCCTACTATGTGCCAGCAACCATGCTGGGCTCTGCAACATTGGAAAGGGACACAGGACAATTGAGCGCTTGCTCCCTCATGCCCAGCAGTCGATAGGACACCAAGGTGCTTGTTAAGCACCCGGATAGCAGTGGAGCTGGTTCCAAATGGGGGTAGACATGGACAGTCTAATGTACTTTGACTTCTGTAACCTTGCCTGGAAGCCCAGTGCTTGTTCCGATTGCGTGTTTCAACTTCACTGCACCCAAGAGCCAGCAAGGGAAGGAAGGTCATACCTACTACAAGCCCCCAATAAATAATGACAGGGTAGGAAGGCAGCTCCCATACCTCGATAGGTTTAAAAAACCCACTTTTATTAATTGTAAGTAATACAAATATTCCAAAAATATAAACAGACACTTAATGGCGTCCTACATTTCAAGTTTTTGAATACAACAAATTTATCGAATCATGAAGCAAGGTAGTCAGAATCCCATAGCCCAGTCACAGTGGGAAGCAGACCTTCTCCCCTCCAAATGGCATCTTGAAAGGGGATCACAGCAAACTCGGGGTAATTATAAGCAAAGAAGCTCATGGGATGAAGAGGTGGGTCTGCTCCAGGGGCAGGGCCCCTCCCCAAGTTTCAGGAGCAGGGCAGCCGGCCAGACCCCATCTCCTCACCTGTGGTTGAATACACAGATACTTACTGACATCTTAAAAAAAGGAAAAAGACAAAACCAAGCCTCCATTTTAGAAAAAAGGTAGTTGAAGGACAATAATGGTTAAATAACCAACTGAAGACCAGAAGGGGTAGGTGGGTTTACCGTTCTCAAACACTTGGCCTGGCTGGGACACTTGATGCAGGCCAGCCGTACAAGGGGCTGCCCCACCAAGGAGGGGAAGAGGGTAGAGGCAGCAGAACTGCCCGGGGTCCACTTCCCAGGGAATGACTGCCTTGAGATTCCCATGCTTTCAGTACAAAGAAGCTTCTGGGCCACTGTTAACAGAGGTGAATTCATATATTTACACAAAAATCTTTGGGAGGAAGGAAGGAGCTAAACAGAAGGTCCCAGGTTAACTGAAGGCAAACTCACTCTAGCAAGGGACCCATGGGCCTACAGAGTGTTCCCTCTACAATGTGCAGAGAGGAAACCCTTTTCTGACCCTTTTACCGAACTGGTCCTGTGTCCAAAGCTCCCCCTATAAGAGGGACAAGAACATCAGGCTTTTGATTTAGAAGCCCAATCAGAGAGACACACTGTGTCCCTGAAGAGGCACCTTAAAGAACTGAAGCTGGCAAGCAGGCAGATTCCTGGCATGGCTTGAGTTGGTGCTGACACCAGGCACAGTGGCCTACTGACTCCCGAAGACCAGCCTCAAGTGGGACAGGCTGGTGGCAAGCCCTAGCACAGACTGTGGAAGTGGCTTCCTCTCAGTCTTGTCCTCCTCCTCCGTAAGTCAGCCTGATTCCTCTGAGGAGCAAACCTCACAATCACCACTTGCCCAAACACACTGTGAAACTAGAAAGCAGACAGAAAACGATGACTTTACGCTGGTGCTGGTCCACATGGACTGACCTTGTTTAGATCTGGCCTCGTTGCTTCTCTGGGAAAGGGAAGGGGGAGAGTGGAGGTGGCATTTCCACGCAAAACCCGCAAGTGAGCAGGTGGGGTTCTGACAGAGCAGGTCCCGGAAGGCTGGGGCTTTACGCAGACGCAGCGGGAACACGCCTACCAAGCCATCCTAGGCTTTGGTCATTGGTCACACTCCAGGCACTGGGACAAGGCTGATGGGAATAGGGGTGGCATGGGCTGTGTAGAAAAACATGGATATCCAAGAGGGCAGAAAGGGCTCTTGGAACTCAGCCAGCTTCAAGGCTCTTATTGCTTGGTCAGAACAGCTTGGCCAGACTGAGTGACAGAAGACCTGGCTGCAGGCCAACCCTCAGGGTAGGGCTTGGGGAAGACGCCCCTCCTGCAGTAGTGGAGGCCGGGACTTGGGTCTGAAGCCACAGCTGGCCTTAGCTTCTGAGCAACCCCTTCCTTCAGGAGACAGCCTTCCTGGCTAGCACCGGGAGCCCTCTGCCCTACACCCATGCCGGGATCGCACAGGCACAAGGAGCAACGACCACAGCAGGGTGGGGCGCTCTGTCCCACTTCTGTGATGGCAAAGAGAAAGGTGAGGCCTCCCACACTGGGACAAAAGAGGGAAGGTGGCACCATGACACTGAAAATGATCTAGCCAACCAGCTACCACTCAGAATACCCAGCTGCTGCTCCACCACCTGGTTTCTCCACACTGGTTAGTTCCTGAGGCTAGGTCTAGTGTGTAGAAACCGAAAAGGATAATAGGATGAGTCCTGAGTGGGCAGTGATCCTGCACTGGAAGCAGTTCACAAATGCTTTAAGATATCTGCCCCCAGGGAACACAGAGATGGGGACAGGACAGCCCTCCCATCCCAGAAGGTGGGAGGGAGGCGAGAACCCTACCCAGCCCCAGGGGAGGCCTTGATTAAGGCAGTGATGCTAAGGTAGGGCCCTTGTGCTCTCAATTACAGGAGCACTTCCTCTGTTTTCCCCCCTGGGGAAACTTCCATTTTGTGACTATTTTTTAAAGCATTCACCATCAAGAACCTTTGAAAGCAAGAAACACCCAGAGTGCAGGTCCATGAGGGGCTCACTCACTCCTGTTACTGGGGCAGAAGGTTGGCAAACCAAATAGAAAGAATACCTTGACCCCACAGTTCTGGGAAAGCAGGAGTTCTGAGCCTCCAAGAGGAAGAGTGATAGGCAGGAAGGATGAAGATAGGAAGAGACAGAGTTCAGCATGGGACAGGCCCCCAGGGGAGACACAACAGGAAGAACGCTGCCAAGCACGGGAGAGGCTAGGGCAGCTTGGAGAGCCTTTCCCAGTCTTTGGAACAACCAGCAACAGCAGAGAATCCCTGAAGAGCAGACTCACGGACAGATGCTCAGCTGATCTACAAGTCAACAGGACACACACTCATGCGTTGGGGATTTGCCTCTTCCTGGCACCCTGGCACTGCCCACATTCCCCTCAGGCCCAGGATTGCAGCTTTGCCAGAAACAAGCCAGGTCTAACACTCCATGTTTAGAAAGAGAGTTTCAACAGAGTCAAAAGAACGGAAATCAGTTATTTGTCTTCTTCCAGGGCAGGGAGAAGACCTCCTTCCCCACGGGGATCAGGACTATGGCAGGTGGTGAGGAAGGCAGGCTCAGCGCCCAAACCTTGGGGAGACAGAGAGGGGCCCACGGCTGGCACTCAGCTGGAGACAAGTGCAACCCTTGGGTCACTGGACTTGAAAGTCGCGGGGTTACTGGTTCTGGAAATAACTCCTTATCTTCCCAGAAATGGCATCTTTTTGTCTGCGGCGGCTGGAGAAAGTTTTCAGAAAGTTGTGCGCTTGGGGCATCCAAAGGCAGCCTCTGGCCCTTCCTTTCCCCTTTGCATAGGCCTTCATCCCTGAGGAAGGGCCATGGTTTGGCAATCCAGCCTGCAATAATCGTCTTTATCCCTGTAAAGCTCAGTGGCTCATAGGGTGAGAGGAGAGATGAACCCAGAAGTCTTGATCTTTCAGCTTCTTCCCCACGGAAACACTGAGTCCCTGGGTCCACAGCTCTTCGTAAGACTGACATGCTCTCACACGTATGTGCACGTGCACACACACACTCATATACAGACACAAACAACACACCCCTCCCCATTTCAGGAACCAACTTGGAACAGGTATCTCCGGACCCTGGACCCTGCGGGTCTGACCCACCCAGCATCTAACCTGCCCTACAGCTTTCCAATCACGTCTATTTCCATGCCCCGTCTGCTGAGATGCTCCAGCTCCGCTTGGTCTGTCAGGCTGGTCAAAAAGGCACAGTGTAGCAAAGTCCCCCAATGGGATAGCGGCTGCCTGGAAGCAGGAAGGCTAAGGGGCCCGCAGCTGCCCAAGGCTGGTGTAGACATCATCTGCTCCGCTTAATTCCTCAAAGATTGGGATCAGGTTGAGCAACTCGGTGTCTGCCATGTCATCAAACCAGGACTGCACAGGCACCTGGGACAGGAAAAGGGTGGCGTCATTTGATTGGCACTTCTTGGGATGCTGCTGGGCCAGCACGGGTAGGGCACTCCTCTGGTGAAGCCCACGGTTCCCAAGCCCACTCCCTCTCCCAAGCTCTCTGTGTGGGCCTGTTGGGACACTCACTGCATTCTCTGGGTGAAAGATGTAAGAAGCAGGCGAGTTGTCCAGGATGAGGGTTTTCCTCAGGTCCCTCCCCAGGCGGCTGAGGTCTTTGACATAGCAGCCCTGGTGGAATACACAGGACTCCCGGAACAGGCGGGCCCGGAACACCCCACACCGGTCCAGCAGGTCTGTCACAGGGTCGGCATACTGGGAGGAGAAAAGATGCCCAAGGCTGATGTGGTCCTGGTCACTCTGTGGCACCCTGAAGATCAGCAAGTAGCCACTGGACCACTCCCTCGGCTGCTAACACCTCTTGTGCTTTCCTCCCCTTCTACTCCCAGGTACCTTGGCCAGGCTGGCAGTGAAGAGAACACATTCAAAGAGCTCCCCCATTCGTCTCAGGAACTCATCCACATAAGGCCTCTTGAGCACGTACACCTGAGGAGAAGCACAGTGGGCTCCTGAGGGACTCTGCGCTGAAGCAGCTCAGCATCCATCCCCTTTGCTGCTGGCAGAGAGAGCGGCAGACAGGACTGGGCTCCCGCACTCAGCCTCTTGGGCCAGCTGGCTGGAATGGCCCAGCCCAGGTGAGCCTCTCCCTTCACAAGGATCCACTGACTCAGTGGTCCCAACCTCAGCTCAGGAAGAAGGACAACATGCCACGTCCCAGGAGCCATCTCTGATTCCGACGGTAGGCCATCAGCTGCCTCCAGAAACAAGTAATCAAGAATAGGCCTCACAGATAGAAACAGCCTATCCTGGATTACTTGAATCCAGCCACAGCCTCTGTGGGAGCATTGTGTCCTTGGCTCCAGCAGGACAGTCTGTCTGGGTCCCTATTAGGTCAGGACACAGATATTTCCTGACACCTGCACATGGCTTCTCTATTGTACCAGGGAGAAGAGACTTTTTCCCGATGACCACAGACTGGATACCCTGCTCCACCTTGGTCTAGAGCCTCCTTCTGTGCGTGCCCCTGCCAGCTGCACCCACTAACACCCATACCCATCTTTCATGATCTTGCAGTTTTGCTCTCAAAGGTTCTCTGGCTGTCCCCCCAACAGTCCCTGTTTTATTGCTTCTTGCCTTTGGCCTAATAGGTGATTCTAGGACCATTTATTTCCTCCAAGATCTTTTGATTCATGCTGTTCCCTATTTCAAAGAGTGCACACCTGCCCCAACTCCCCCTACAGCTAGCCCAAATCTGCCACCAACTTACCAGACCCCTTTTAGCTCTTCAGCAGAAATTCTCTGCTCCAAGCAGCCACAGCTATGCTCCCATTAGCTGCCGTTTCTTTAGCTTTCAAAAACAAGCCCCTTCTTCTTCCTGTCTATCCATCAAACTTATTAACCTCCCTCACCATTCTTTGCTTCAAACCCGCCTTGGGTAGGTAGCCCTCCCTCATCTTAACTTCATCCCTTTATCATTATTCATGCCTTCACTGTTAACTAGGAGTCCACAGTATGTATCTGCCTGTATGTCTTCATCTTTTCCCCATGGGTTTTCTATGTCTCTAACCACTCAACTAGACTGTGAAGGGCTGCTACCCGGCAGAGCATTCAGTTGCGGTGGTGGCAGCACAAAGAAAGTCCTGATGAAGGTGGGACTGTGATGCCAACCCCTCGAAGCCTCCAACCCTGTTTCCCCATGAGTAGCCAGCCATGCAAACAGGTACCAAGGCCACCAGGGAACCTGCTCCAGGGCCCCTAGCCCTCAGGCCAGGCTCAGGAAGCACTCGGAGTGGACAGTCTTCCCCTGCCAACTTACACAATCCTTAACCCTGGACTGGGCAGGCTATCAGGGGTGGAGCCTGTCCTTGTTTAGATTCATGTTCTGACAGACACCTGCCAGGCATTTACTCGGACAGAAGCCACCATGAGGGCCCAGGAGAGGGAGGTCAGAGGAGGTTTCACAGGGAGGGCTGCCCGGGCAGGGGGAAATTCGGTAGTTCTCCACAGGCTGGGGGAACGGGCAAGAGGGCCTTCCAGGCAGAGAAACACCACTAACTGGATTCCTTGCCGGTAATAGGAAGAAACATCAACTATTTAGGAATACAGAAAACGCAATAAATCCTGGTGGATGTTGGCCACGTGAATGGATAGTGACTAATAAATGACAGCTGCTACTATCTTAAATAAACTGCTTTTTCAAGCAGCCTGGCTTTATCATTACTATTATTTATTTATTTTGGGTTTTTTTTTTTTTTAGAGACAGAGTCCCGCTATGTAGTTCAGCCTGGCCTTGAACTCTGGAGCGATCCTCCTGTCTCAGGCAAACAGCCTAGCTTTAAAGAAGAAAAAGGGGAGCTAGAGGGAGTGGTGGGGCTTAAAGATTTATCCTTTTCTTTCCAAAGATTTTTCACATTGAGTGTCGAAGACAGTAAAACAGAAGAGGCTGAAGTTACAGAAAAGGAGTCAACAGACAGAACACAGTCCCCAGGAGGACAAAGGACCCAGCACAGGTGAGGCAGAGGACAGATCCCAAGCCCTGGGCTGGGTGTGGCCTGGCAGGAAGCTCACCTGGTGAGTGGTCCCCTCAATCTCTACAGGCACTATGAAGTCAGCATTGTTGATTGGCTGGAAGGCAGAAGAGTTAATGATGTCAGCACAAGGGGAGAGACAAGAAGCCCCCACCATGCTCCTGGGAGGGGTGGGGGGAAAAAGATGCTTCAGGCTCCAGGAAGCTCCTCTTGCCAGTGTGCTAAGGGGTTCTCAGCCCAATACAGGGTGCAATATCCCCTTCTGCTTTCCCTGCTCCTCAGTACCTCCATGCCATCCTGCCAAATTCAATCCAAGCTGAGTTTCAGGGCCTCCGAGTTAATATACACCCTCATTAAGGAAAAAACCAGAGGCGGGCTTCAGGATTTAGCTCAATGGTAGAGCGCTTGCCTAGCAAGCGCAAGGTGGAGTTAGATCCCCAATACCCAAAAACCAAATAAACAAAAACAAAACAAAAAACTACCTCACGTGGAACCCTTGTGCTATGTGGCTCTGTGTGTGTGCACGCGCGTGTGCGTGCAGTCTATCGGCAGTGGTGGGGAGGACAGCAGAGTTCCTGCTTAACATTCTTCAGTGTGGTCTCTCCGTATCTGTGACAAGGGTAACCTGGCCTCTCCCAGTCACTTCTAACCTCACCTTTAGGTCACATCACAGCACCCACTGTCAGGCTCACAGGCAGGCCCAGGATGGGTACAGGAAGGGTTCTGGGTGTCCACTTACCTTAAAGGAACTGTGTACAAGGGTTTCATCCAGGTCAATGACCACACAGATCCTTCCTTGATCTTCCTCTGTCACCTCTGGGAGTAGGCAGGTCCCAGGGATCTACAACCAGAGCCAGACTGCTGAGATGTGTCCACCTAGAAGGCCCATCACTCTCCCTGGCACAAACTGGGAAGAGCCAGGCTGTTGGTGGACAAAGACTCACCAACCCAGGACAGGCACCACGGAAAGGCAGAGGACAGAGGAGGCAGAGTGGCTCCTTGGTTTCAGCCTCCCAGCGAGACTGGGACATAGATCTGGACAACGGAGGTGGCAGCCAATGGGATGAACAGCAGCTACAGCAGAGGAGCACTAGCTGGCCCTCAAAACTTAACAGCGAGCCCTCAGTGGTTGCTTAGAACAAAGGCTTCAGTGGGGGCAGAGGGGCTGGCCAGGTACAAGGAGGAAGGGATCACCGTGCCCACCAGGCTGCCAAGGACTGCAGCACCAGCAGACTCACATACCTGATAAAACTGGTACTGGAGACACTGGAGCAGATCCGACTAGGGGAGAAAAGGTAGAAGTCAGTGCTAACTCACTAACAGCTCCTCCCCCATCCAGGCCACCGCTTCTGGCTCAAGCCCCAGACACCTGGAAGCTCCTCAAGCAACAAAAGTGGCTTTTCAGGAGCTGGGCAGGAAAGGGGAAAGGTTAGTGCTTCCTTTCCACATTAGACCTGAAGAAGTATGGAGAAGACAGCGCCCCTGTTGCCAGCTGCCACTGCCTCTCAGACAAAGTAAGGAACAAAAAACTCAAGTGGCCAATTCAGGACCACAGAGTCAGGGACAGACCCAAGATTCCAGTTCCTCACTGTGGTGATTTCATCTTTTGCCTAGTCCTTAAATCCAACTTATCTTTAAGAACATCTATTTTCTGTGGCCTCCTTGAGGGGATGTGGTAGGAGGTGTGAGCCCCCACGAAGCATCAAGTAAGCCAACATGAAGCCACTGTGGGTACCAAAAATGTGAAGAAGTACAGCTGGGCGTGGTGGCGCACACCTGTGATTCCAGCACTTGGGAGGCTGAGGCAGGAGGCTTACTATGAGTTCGAGGCCAGCCTGAACCATATAGTGAGATTCTGTCTCAAAAAAACAAAAACCAAATGAAATCAAAGCAAAAACTCCAAAATATGAAGTACACAAAGATCAGAAAGATACCTCCCCTGGGGGCTGGGGATTTAGCTTAGTGTTGGAGTGCTTGCCTAGCAAGCCCAAGGCCCTGAGTTCAATTCCCAGCACCATTAAAAAAAAAAAAAAAAAAAAAAAAGAACCTCCCAATAATTAAAATGTTATGGTTATAAAAAGTAGTAAGTGTTCCTAATAAAAACCTTGAAAAAACACTAAAATTCTGGGGCTGGGGAGGTATTACAGTAGTAGTGTGCTGGCCTGAGTAGTGGAGTGTGAAGCCCTGCAAAATAAAAAATGAAATAAGCAGGGTGTGGTGGCAGATATCCGTGACCCCAGCACCCTGGAAGACTGAGGCAGGAGAACTGCAAGTTTGAGCCCAGTCTGGGCAACTTAGTGACTTAGCAAGACCCTATCTCGAAATAAAAAATAGAAAAAGGCTGAGTATATAGCTCAGTGCAAAGGCCTGGATTCAATCCCCAGCACCACAAAATAAACAAGTAAATAAGTAAAATCCTAACAGAAAGCCTCAGTGTTGGCATGTTAGTATGTATTAGGAGTGAGTGTTGAGAGTCTTTTGTTCCGTAAGATTACTACTACATAATTTCACATTCAGTGTTTTGGCTAAATGTCACAGTTCAATAGTTCTCCATGTTATTAAGAACTCTTTATAAAAATTAATTGTTTAGTAACCCTGTCACGTTGTACTTTAACCATTTCTCTTCCGTGGGGTAATTAAGATGATTTTCCACTGATGTACATGTCTTAGTCTGGTTCGGGAAAGACAGCTAGACCTTGGTGTTTCAGAAAAAGCTAGCATTCAGGGCAGAATATTTGCTGGGCAGGCTGGCTCCACCCTCAAATTACAAGAAATGTAATTTGGCCTTCTGTCAGTCAAAACCACCTGCACATTTCCAAACGCTTTCCTCAGGTATAGGTGGGAACTACTGGAAAGGGTTACTAAGAGCATGGCCGAAACCAGGAGGAGGGATGCATGCTTGGAAGCCCAGCTACTTGGTCAGCAGAGGTAGGAAGATTTAAGTTTGAGGCCTGCTTGGGAAACTTAGCAAGACCCTGTCTCAAAATAAAAAAGAGCTGGAAATGTAACTGAGTGGTAGAGTGCTTGCCCAGGATACCTGAGGCCATGGGTTCACTTCCCCGTACTGGAGGGGTGGTGGGGGGAGGCAGATTTTAATGTGTCACTTCACTGCAAGTGACGTAAAATGTGGAAGGTAGCTTTGCATAGTGGAAAACAAATGCAGGCTTTAGAGTGAGATCTGAGTAACCTCCGGGACTCAGTTTCCACATCTGCAAAGTGGGAATCCTGTAAATATCCTTTCAGGGTTGCTGTGTGGATTACATGAGACAATATATGTAAAACACCCTGCAGGATCCCTCAGAAACCACAAAGACATCTGGCCCATGCAACGATAGGAAGCAACTGAAAGGAAATGAACTACCAAGGGAAGGACAGAGGAAAGGCCTCTAAGCCAGAGACCTTTTGGACCTCAGCCAAGGCCACTCTGCCCCTGCTGCGGTCTGCGGGGATCTCCCACCATCAGCCCCTTCCTCGCCAGCACTATACCACCCCATCCAGCTACTACCTTAGCAATGGTGTTGGCTTCTTCCTTGTATGCGGCGAGCTCAGTGCAGGAACTGGACTGGCCAACATGCTGGGCACGAAAACAGCAAAAGAGGGCCTTGAAGATGTTCCGTCCATGAGGCTTCTTAGGAGAGGACTTGGAGACCAGGCCTAGAGAGGAGGGAATGACTGAGGCATCAGCTACAGGGACAGTCTCCGTCAACAGCTAACCCGTGTGCATCCCCCTCCAGTCTGGAAGCTCCGCCAGGCACACGGGATACGGCTGGCAGACAGCCACATGCACTGAACAGTAAATGTGCGTTTTATTCCGGCATCTTCTCTTGAAAGCAGAAATGGCAGGAAACCCCATTTGAGACTTGAATTGCGGATCTGTTCTTCATTCCATGGGGGCCAGAGTGGGGAGCGGCCACAAAGACAGACCAAGTACAGAACCTGGGTGTTCTGCTGCTCCAGTCACAGCACACTGAAGGTGCCCTCGAAACTAATTCACGAAGACATACATTTTCCCTAACACCCATCCCCAGAGGGTCACCCATTCTAGACAGAAAGTAACCTTCGAGTTAGTGAAGCTGCTGTTCAGCATCGGCTTTCCTGGTGGCAGCAGAACTGAGCCCAATCTGCTGCCACCAGGCAGCAATCTGCCTGAAAAGGCATTCACCGCCACATCCGGCCAAAAAGGCAGTTTAACAGACGACCTGGTAAAGCAGTCCCGGAAAGACCAAGAAGAGACACAGAGCTATGGGAATTTTAGGACTGACAGGAAATGAACTTCAGAATGTTTTGCTTCAGAGGAACTGTCCTGGCAAGTGCTGGACTGGGACGATACCACGGGCGCTGTGGCCAGGAGAGGGCGCTCCATGACCAGGCTCAGCGTGGCCCCCAGCCACAGGTTAGGGGGTGGGTCTTGCATATCCTAAAGCCTGAGAGGGAGACTGGGCCTGGGCCTATGGATGAAATACAAGCGATTCCAGTTTAAAGCACAGGAAAATAACACCGGAACACCGGTATGGTGGCTCACATCTGTAATCCCAGCACGCAGAGGCTGAGGCAGGAGGATCGCCACAAGTTTTAATGAGTTCAAGGTATCAGGACCTTGTCTCAAAAAAAAAAAAAAAAAATAGAATGCTAAAAATACCTCTGTTTTTGTGGGGGAAAGAAAATCAAAGAGAATATGCCACTGAGGCTTCCCCTGTGCTCTTCCTGGGGACAGGGAGAAAGGCAAAGGAAAGGCCATGTGGCTGTGGACATTCACAAGCAATGGGAGTACCTCAGTGTGGTCCTCAGAGCCTGTAAACCGTCCCAGGACCAAGGGTAAGAAACAGTCTTACTCAGCAGTCAGTGGAACTTTAGAAAAAGGCAGAGCCTTGCTAGCAGTGATCCCCAAACCAATCTGTCACTCTCGAACTCCTAGCTCTGGAGATTCTGTCATGAAGTGGTGCTGGAGAACCCCCCATGCTCCCGTATCACAAAGACCAAATTCAGAACACAGCCCAGCACTTACTAAAGTCAGCAGGATGAGAGGTTCCTTGGCCTGCCCCCTCCATGTCCATTATTCTAATAATCTACACAGAGGGAAAGAACAGCTTCCCCACCTGCCTGTTGGCCCACATTAAATCCCAAGCCCGGGGACTCGGGGCAGATGCTGACACAAAGCTCCAAGACCAAAGCTGAACCACCGCTTTTCCTTTGGTTTATGGTTTCTTCATGCAGAACCACAATCAGAGGCTTAACCCGGGCATGGAGCCCTTCTTAAAAGGCCACAGAGCCCTGGCCTTTCCTGAAGAGAGGGCGTCACGAATGCACTCAGCATCTTAGTGACGGACGCTGTGAAGGCTGAGTAATCCTGAGAGACAGCGGGGTGAAAGGGGCAGCTGGCTGGGGCCACGGAGAGTCCTTTGCCTTTGCTCACCACAGGGGGCCCAACGGCACAAGCTGCTTGGCCCTAGATGGGGAGCTCGGGCTCCACAGGGGATGAGGGTCTTCTCAAAGCACAGTGGGCCTGGCAGCCCCTGTGCCTCAGAGATCACACATGTGCTGACCTTGGGGCAGGCGCTGGAAGCAGAGTATCCCAGCCCCACAACAGCAAGGTCAATACCCCAGTCGTTCCTGGCTTCCCCCAATCCCTCCTACCTCCATCCTTCTCCAGGCTGTCTGCCCTTGTTCCCCTTACAAACAGCTCCTGAGACCTCTTCTGGGGCCCGCTCCAGCACCCCCCCAACACGGCTGCCTCCAGGAAGGGCCTGCAAAAGCTTCAGCCCCGTACATTCGTCTACCTCCAGCCTCTGTATAGTTGGTGCTCAGTAACTTTGACAGGCTGGAAAGGCTTCAAGGGTCTCTAGGGCCTCTGTCGATTCTACAGCGCAAGGACCCAGAGAAGCCTCCCCCAGTCTGCAGCAGTTCAGAAGCACTGGGAACAGGAAAGCCTTCTTTAGGTGAGGAGAGGAAGGTGGCACTTCAGGAGCTGAGTGCCTGAGGCAAGACACTGAGCCTTTCTGGGCCTCTGCCATGTTTACTGGGCACCAAGATAGGTCATGGCTTGACACTTGCATCACTACATTTAATCCTCATGACTAACCCAAGTGCAGGCACCGATTCCTCAAGTCACAGGAGGGAAACTACAGAGGTCATGCTGGGAGTATGACAGCAGAACCAGGATGTGAACCAGGTCTGCCTGAACCCAGAGACAAGGCTCTTAACCAATATCCCGCAGGACCCTTGACAGTTCAGGGACACTGTGTGCATTTACTCACCAACTCCTGGGAGGCCTGGGAGGTTTCTTCACGAGAACACCTGCTCTATTGCTCTCTAGGGTGGACTGCTGAGAGATCCGTTTGGGGTCCAGCTCCCTACTTCCTTCAGTTCTCTTGGGTAGGCCATCAGAAGTGAAAGGGGTAATAATATGAGGCTCTGGGATTCCCTGGGACTCCAGAGAACCCACCCCAACCCTTTGAACTGCTCTGACCAGAAGATCCCAGGGGTAGGGAAGGCTGGAGCCAGGAGCTTTGTTCAGCAGGTCTGAGGGTGAAGGGGAACCACACACCAGAGTGGGATCTGAAACTTGTGTCAAAGAACCTTTCAATGGCTCCTTTCAGTCAGCACTCAGCATTGTGCCCCGACAGCCAGGTGCAGCCACCCCCAAACCCTGTGTATACAATGGGCAGGGAGCCTAGCCAGCCTCCCCAGGAGAGGAAATGCTGGACACAAGAGGATTTATAGACTTGAAGAGCTTTCATTGCCCAAGGTTTCACCAGTGAGGGAAGGCGGGATTCCAGTATGTGTCATGGAGCTCTGTAACCAGCTGCTCTTCCTCCTTCCTCTTGCTGCTGCCACCTTTGTGGACACCCAGTTCTCCTCTCCTGCCCAGATGCTGATGTTTGTCTGCTCTCCCTGTTCCAAATATGTGGTTCAAGACTAGATGTCCAAGGGGACCAGCACAGACCCAGTAAGGGGCCAGCCCTGTTTAAGAAGAAAGCGGGCAGGTGGTGAAGACAGGGAAGCCAGGCTAGCCCTCTACTGCATGGCCGCAAGTCTTCCTCCCCAGGCAGGGTGTGGAGAGAAGAGGGCTGTGAGAGGTCTCCCTCATCTGAGAATTGCCAGGGATGGAGGCCGGGCTACGCCAGCTACTAACTCAGCCACTCGGCTTCTTGGAATCCCGGTTCTTCATCCACAAAATGGGGTAGATGATAAACAAAAAGATAAACAAAACTTACAGTAAGCTACTGTGAAAACTCTAACACTAAATGCTGTTGTTTATTTTAATTATCTAATTGGCAGATCCTAGGCTTCATCATGGACCTCTAACTGGCAACATCAAGGATTTTATTCTAGGGTACCAGAAACAAGGGATTAGGACTTGTGCACACTCATTATATGGGGTTGAATGCCAAGAACAGAAAATGAGGGAAGGGTGCCTGGGAACTCTCATCATGAGCAGATTTCACAGTCAAAACCTTCTCCTACATCTACCACAAAACTTGTGTTCCAGTTCACAAGCTCGCTGGCTGGTGCTATGAATGATGGGAAAGCAGGTAAGGCTATCCCACTTGGTGTAAACATCACCCTTCCCCCAGCACCAGATGACACTATGCTGTCTCCACCTGTAAAAAGTGTGCAGACAGGATGGCGAGGTGGCACATGCCTACAATGCCAGCACTTCTGGGAGGATTGCAAACTCCAGCCCAGCCTGGCAACTTAGTGATTTAGAGTCCTTATAATAAAAGATAAAAATGGCTGGGGATAGTTCAGTACCACCAAACAAAACAAAACAAAGCAAAGCAAAACAAAACTTATAAAAAAAAAAAAAGGTGTGTGTCCAGATACACTATTTATTACTAACAATGTAAGTTTGTATCCAGCAAAGGAACTCCTTGCAGGAAATCCATATAGTCCTGGGCAGAAGGCAACCTTTCAAGCCACCGGTTTTTCAATCTGGAGATTGAAACTAGTGCCTTTTTACAGAGCTCTATCCGCAGCCCTTTTTAAATTTTGAGAGGGGTTCTCGCTAAGTCACTAAGCTGCCCAAGCTGGGCTTGAATTTGGTGATCTTCCTGCCTCAGCCTCCCAGTGTTGGGATGCACCCAACAGGTATGCACCATTACACCAGGATGGCTATAGGGTTTTAACAAACCTATTCACATACAGGGATGCTTTCTTTCTTAGTTCATCCGCCAAGACTACTTCCTTCCCTACCACCTCCCATCCACCCAGCAGAGTCTGGTCCGGCTATCACTATAAAATGGTCTTTCTCAGGGGCCTCCCTCCCATTAGCTACTGGAGAAAGAAGAGTATTTGAAGCATTTCCGGCCCTTCTTGGCCAGCTGCCTGGGCTCTGCTGCCAAGATACATCTGAACGGGGCGCCCTGTGGCTTTCTCCCAGGTTGTCAGCAAGGGGCATCTGTGCCTTGGCTAAGGACAGGCACCGAAGTGCCAGGTGGACGGAAGGGCTCTGCGGACCAGAGGGACAAAAAAGGGTAAGAGACACCTGGAAATCTCCCACATAGAGGAGACTGGAGACAAGGGGGAGGGTATACTTCTTTCCACAGTGCCCGCCCACTGACGCCACTCTCCAGCTAACCAGACAGGCAGGTCCCTGCCCAGCTAAGCACTAGTTCCTCAAATTCCAAAAACTAGCTGTGAATTTGACTGCTGGACATTTTTTCTAAAAAAGCAGTTTGAGCCACCCTGTGGCTCACATCAGCATGTTCTACGCTGGTGTCCTCCCTGCAGCCAGCAAATGGGGCAGCCCTACTACAGCCAAAGTCTTCAATTAGTTCCCCTTCCTTGGGCAGGAAGGTTCCCTGTTTTTTTTCTTTTTGGTGCTCTAACCACTGAGCTAAATCCCCAGGCCCCTCTGTCTTTTTTAAGAAAAGGCTTTCATGGGATTGGGGATTTAGCTGAGTGGTTAGAGTGCTTGCCTTGCAAGTACAAGGCCCTGAGTTCAATCCCCAGCACCCAAAAAAAAAGAAAAGGCTTTCATTCACTCCTGGGACCTTAACACCACCGATGAAATGGAGTGGCGGTGCTGGGGTCACAGGTCACATGGTACCATGCCTCCTGCCTTTCTTTCCCTTGCCCCTTTCAGCAATCTGGTTTCTGATCTCAACTTCAGGAACCTTCCATCAAGAACTCTGTTTTGGGAGCAGGGGATTCCTGGCAACTTCTAAAGCATGATCAACAAACTCTTGATTTCAGGATCAGCCTCTGAAGTACTGCTTGCAAACACCCTCCTGGGCAGCTCCCACATTCTTTCAAAATCTGCCTGTATGCAGTCACTCAGAAACATCAGGGCCTGCTCCACAGACAGAGGAGGCATCTCTTCAGATAAGTGGGCAGCAGAGGAGCCCCAGGGGATGGCAGGAAGGAATGTGCTGGTCCACAGGCCAGCAGGGACGAAGCTTAGATGCCTTTTCAAGAGAACTCTAAGGGCTGGCTCCTCCTCTGCTGTAGAGCAGGTCCTGCCCCTCGCAGCACCAGATAGAGCAGGGGTGACATTTTAGGGGACTGGAAATCAGCCATCTATCTAGAGCCCTCCCTCTTCCTAAGGAGATGCTAACGGAAACCGGCCAAGCAGGACACAAACACCTTCTTGGTGGCTGTTTTGAGTTCCTGCCTTGGGTCTCTGCCCTATTCCTGGAATCCCCAAGTTTAGTGAAACACCCAGCATCCAGTGCCTCTTCCCCTCCATTATATAAGCCTGCTTTAGGTTGGCCCAAGGAGGAGAGCGAGATGGAGAAAAGGTAGTGAAGGCACAGGACAAAGCCAGTGAATAAAGTGATGCTTACCCAAGGTGCCACAGACTTGAGTTGAAATTCTGGCTCTAGGGGCGGGGGCTAGAGTTCAGTAACAGAGCACTTGCTGAGTCCACACAAGGCCCTAGGTTCAGTCCCCACCACGGAGAAATTTTAAAAATCTGCCAGGCGTGCTAGTGCATGCCTGTAACTCCAGCATTTGGGAGGCTGAGGCAAGGGGACAGTCTAGACTATATAGTGAGTTCAAGTCCAATCTGAACTACATAGTGAAAGCCTGTCCCCAACCCTCCCCGGCCAAAATCCTTGGACTGCCCTGATGTATATGGCCCGGGGCCTCAATTTCTTCAATTGTAAAATCAGAAGAATCCCTGGATCTCAGAGGGTGAGAATGACAAGCTTAGAGAGTGTCCCAGCCCTAATAAGAACTCCTGGTCAGCTACTAGTCATTAAGGGCAAAGTGCCTGCAATTCTTTCCTCAGCCTCAATCTCAAGATGTTCACATTAGAAGGAACCATGAAGATTTTTTTCTAACTCATTTCAGGGGTCACGTAGAGGTAGCAACAGGGCCATACCTGGAAAATGGCCTTTCCCAGGACTCCACGAAAAACCAGTCAATCAGTCTCACATGCAGGCCCCTGAGGTTGGCCAACCAGTTCCTTCCTCAGGCAGCTGGCGCCCGCAGGACAGCAAGGGTTCTGCCAGGAAAGCATTCGCTGCTGGGACACTCACCAGCTCCTCCCACACCCGCAGCTCCCCCAGGTCAGGCCAACCAGGACAGGTGTGTGCGACTGAGCCTGACTGAGCCTGAGCGCAGGGCTAGTTGGGAAACCCCTGCAGTTCTGGGTTGTTTCCCTCACAGGCCAGCAGGGAAGGTCTCCCCTGTGCGGCCCACCCACAGTGACCTGGGTGGAAAGCCAATGTAAATAAGAGGCAGCAAAAGCAGTCTGTCTGGCTGGCACTGGGCTGTGTGCTGGGCAAGGTGCTCCAGTTCTTTCGGTTGGGGGTCCTTAACTGGCCAAGTGGGAGTAATTTCTACCAAGGGTTGCTATGAAAATTAAGTGAGATACTGGATATAAAACTCCAGAAAATAGAGTATGTACTGCCTTGCCCATAAGTGCTCTATAAATATTGACTATGACTGTTACAAGGTAAGCAAGGATCATTACTCTGTCCCTTCACTCAAAAAATTTGAGGTTTCCCCTTGAGAAACCACAGGATCTGTAATAAGCAGCAAAACCGGACCCCCAAGGTGAATCTTCCTGCTCAGGGCTGAGCCACTGCCGTGCTTACCTGGCCCTTCTCCGAGGACACCTGCCAGAGTCACAGGGAGCATTTGGAACACACTGAGCGTGGCTTACCTGCCACGCTCTGAGTCAGCAGGTCCCAGGTGGAGGCTCTGTATTTTTAGTAAGTGTCACAGGAGATTCTAACGTGTGTCCCTCGCTGAGGGCCAATGTCTAAAGGCTGCCGGGGGTCTCTGAGCAACCTCTCCAAGATTGGAAGGAGACTCAGCCCTGGTGCCATCACACCCGATTGCCTAGGCATCTCTGCAGGCCTCAGAGGAATCGTGCCCAGGGTCTCACCAGACTTTCTAGAGGCATTTGTTCTATTCTGCACAGGAGCCAAAAGGTCTGAGCTTGCTGCCTCTTCCAGCAGGTCGCAGTGGCTGTGAGGGAGGGGCACAGCCCATTCTGCTATGGAAATAGATGGGCCCTTCCTTTCCAAAGCCCCGTTAGGTGACTTGCACCTTCCCTTAAGTCCGCTTGGTTAGTACTGAGGGTGGAGCCACAGTCATTCCCTAGGAACAGCACAAGGTGGGAAAGAGTAAATTCAACAGGACGAAAAGCTGTGTCAAAGTGATGAAAGAGAAAGTTATTGTAATCCAGTAGAGACAATATACAGTATAGGGCTGGGGATTTAGCTCAGTGATTAGAGTGCTTGCCTTGCAAGCACAAGGGCCTGAGTTCGATCCCCCGCACCACACACACACACACACACACACACACACACACACACACACACACAAAACAAACCAGGGGCTGGGGATTTAGCTCAGTGATTAGAGTGCTTGCCTTGCAAGCACGAGGGCCTGAGTTCGATCCCCAGCACCACAAAAAAAAAACAAAACAAACAAACCAAATATACAGTATAAACAGTATACCTTGATTTAGGGGAATTGTTGTATGTGTTTTATATGTTTTTTGGCCTGTCAGACTGTATGTGTGGTAATTAACTTTATAAGGATTTATAAGATACATGAATCTGATACTGGCCAAAAAAGGGGGAGTGGAGGGGAAGGGGAAAAACAGCTGAAATGTGTTATGTACCTGTACCAATTCCCCACAATGAATGTAATCATTATGTACTACAAACGTGTACTGATAAAATTTTTTAAAATTTTAGGAGAGAAAAAGAGGCATAGAATAAAAGACTAAGAACAAAGCCTGATCGGGGTGGGGGGAAGTAGGGCTGATTAAGAGCCCCTGGGGTGGAAAGAAAATGTCAGATTCACTGAGATATCAGGTTCAAGGCCAAACCCTAAGAACAGCTGACCAACAGAACAAGGCACACACAGCTCCTGCCCAGAAAGCTACGACACCCACCTGACTACCATTCTGCAGTAGCAGATCCTGGAGCAGGCACACCCAGACCTGAAGGGCTGGGTACTTTGCTGACATAGAAACTCCACTAGGGTTGTTCCAGAAAGGCTTCCGGTTCTAAGTCATCAACTTCTCCACTACTGATTTCTACTAGTTCCTTCAAGACTTGCATGTTAATGTGCTCATTTGTGCCCAGTGGGGAATTACCCCTTCACTTCTGAAAAGGAGATCCTGTTAGAGCCATATCCCATAATCCCCTCCTCCATCAGTGAGTTAAATTCCAAACTTGCCAAAGCTGGCCAGCCCGAATCAGAATGAAAAGCCGTTTAATGCTGCTTTTGTGTTCTCTCAACGTTTTACCCCAAAATCAAAGCTGCCAAGGCGCAGCTTAAGAACATCTATTTCTCTTCAAAACCTGTTTCTTTTTTGTGATTAAAATTCCCTAAAAGACATTTGCATTTCACCAAGTTCATTATCTCTCAAAGGAAATGCAAACAGCAAGAGAATGTGGCACACAATTGTCTTCAGTTTCCTCATATCCATCTCTGAGAAGTTGAGCAACTGCTTCCAAGGTTTAGTTAAGACTTCAGAGACTCGCATGGGTGACATATGACACTCTGGCCTCCTCCCACCTCCAGATGCCAGGTGCCCAGGTGCCCAGGTGCCAAACAGAATGGATGAAGCCCTAAAGCACATGCTACTCAATGGACATCCAGATGAAATCCAATCCCAAGTCACGGTGGCACAAACAAAGGGTCTGTGCAACAAGTCTGTGTTTGGAAGGACCAAAGCCCCATGTTGGCGTCCCTCTGAATTCCAGTCGCCTTAACAGTAAAACGTACAGGATCAGGACTGCGTACTGTTTATACTATATGTCTAGGGGGAATGGAGGGGAGAACAGAGTAGCAGTCTAGCTGTATAAAAAAGGACATTAACATTTATCAATTAAAAAAACTAATCATCTCCTATACGCCAGCATCACAGAGGGATAAATATCTTTACTTCTATTTGACAGACAAATTACTCACAAAACTAACATGATTTGTCAAGGCTTACTGCAAACAGGAAGAGCAGAGATTTGAACGCAGGCCTGAAACAACCACTTCTGAAACTGGAACAATTCTTTTAAGGAAAATTAACACATTAACTGCTCTCCCTCCCCACATCACCTTAGTCCACAAGAACCAACCTTCCCAAGTTGGGAAGAAAAGACAACACCCCTAATTACTCAAACACTTAGCAAAAAGAAAACTGAGAAGGGAGGCAGGGGAGAGAAGCTGTGACCACACACACAATCCCACAAACATTTACATACAGTCTTTATTTCCCATTATTAGGAGTATTTCTATTAATTCAGTACAGAAAGACTGAGAACATTAATTCACCTTGGCGAGAAATGTGCCTTGTATGGTATTTCCCATTTTAACAAAAAACACGCTAAGAGGTTTGGAAGGTCCCAGAGAGGAAACTACTACCTCCCTCCTTTGGTTAACTTTTTAAACTTCTCTCTAATTGAGAGGGGGGAGGCAGGAACACTGCAGCTTCCCAACACTGAGGATTTTTCATGGTAATTCCAAACTCCTGATTAGGTGAAAGCTCTGAAAGTCAAATGCAAAGCCCCAGCCCCAGATGTTGGCACTGATGAACTCTGTTGCTGGGTTAGGACTATTCCCATGGGCTCCTTAGAGTGGGAGCAAACACAGAAGGAAAGAAGGAAAACTCCAGAGAAACAGAGGGGCACGTCTCAGCAGCCACTGGGAATGCCAGCGCAAGGAGGCCGAGAGACTGGCCAGGAGCGAGGAGCCCACTGTGCGCACGCACCTCGGCCCACCCCTGCAGGCTGTGCAGAGGTGCACCACCCAGAGCCCGGTGAAGAGTGAGCACTGGTAGGCAGCTCACTTCGCAGCCTGTCCTGTGAAGGGCTTAGTGACATCTACAGCAACCGGCGTCTGAGCAATTCCTTGAGAGAGTAAGGCAGAATTTCTCCCTTCTGCGGAGAAGGCAGGTGCTAGAAAATCTGGCCACAACCAAATTTTTAGAGACATCTGAATCTCTGAGAGGAAGCCTTACTATTAGTGAACCTGCACAGTTCTACACATGAAAAGATGAATCCCAGGTTTCATCATTCCTTCCTGAGAAGAAGGGATAGCAGGTTTCTCTGTCAACAAAGTGTCTCTGACTCCCCCAAAAGGCCTGTCTATGGGTCACCGAGTGACAGAGGGGCTGCCTCCTCCCATTTCACCTCAGCTGGGCCCTGTTTCCTTGGCTTTTCCCTTCCTTAAAGCAAAGCCCAGGCACAGCCTCCCAGCAGAGGGGTAACACCCCCATACGGGGCTGCAATAAGCAGCCATTCTTGGCAAACTGATATTTTATTTTTGATGTTACACACTATCCTGTCCTTGCTGTACCAGAAAGTCATTTCACCCATCTGTCTGGGAAGATGATCCAATCTTGATGCTTTTATCATTGATGCTTTCAGCAACTTTGTTCTACTTCCTCTCCTGTAATTACTTTTGAATCATCAACACACCCAGACAACCTTAACACTCACAGAACAGAATGCTCAAAAGGAAAAAATAAAAAATAAAAACTGTAATTGAAAACAATTTCACAGGGGTCGGGGATTTAGCTCAAGTGGTAGAGCGCTTGCCTAGCAAGCACAAGGCCCCGAGTTTGATTCCCAGCCGCCCCCCCTCAAAATACAACTTCACTAAAAAGCCATCCAAGCTAGAAACAATTTCTTTTCAGAAACTTACTTATGAATAAACTGCCTTACACTCCCTCTTTTCCATAGGTAGAAAGGGCTTGGGGATGGGATGTGGCAGAGAGGGTGGGGAGAGACAGAACTCTTCAAGGAGCTAATTAAAACATTTGCTTCCTTCCTTCCTTTTGGTTTTTGTTCGAAGATGCAGGTTCTGTTTGCAATGATGTGGCACTCAAAGTTGGCTTGGTGGTTGCTGGGTGCCCAAGCAGCCCAGGCACGAAGTCTGCCTTCTCTGGAATGCAACTTAGGGTTACAAGCAAGAAGATGGAGAGACCCAGTCCAGTCAGTCAGTGGCTGCTGGTTTGGGAACTCAGATTCCACCAGGGTGCACTTTGAAGGACAAACCGCATACAGAAAAAGAAAACGAAAATGTTAACTCCAAGAAAATCCAACCAACATGAGCAACTTGACACTATCAAGAAGCCAGTCGCCTGGATTTCTGCTGGTATCTATTCTGTCACTGCCTGCTGCTGGCCCGGGTGGATGAAACTTTCAGCTCTGATCTGAAAGAGGCCGCTTCACAGTTCAGCCTTCCTCCTGGCGGGGGCCCCTCTACCCAAGCGGCGACTGGAGCCCCTGCAAGACAGGAGGTCGCAGGGGAAGCACAGGTTTGCGCTTGCAGGCTTTTCACCACTACGGCCCCCTCGTGTTTCCTTCCACAGGCAGATGTCTTCACCTCTGGCTAGCTCCGAGGGTCCCTTCCCAGGAGGTTGGGAAAGAGTGGGAAGAGTTCAGCAGTGAGTTATAAACACAGGCGGCCTCCTTTTTCAGCCCTCAGCACGGCTGAACAGCCACAGGAGGAGGCTAAGTTGCTGCCTGGGTCATGCAGCCCCGGCCTGGGTCACGCAGTGCTGCTGCAGGTCGGCGAGGCCTTCTGGAGGTTGGGAGCCAAGTAGGCACAGCTCCGTCCCTCCTTGGGGCAGAGGAGTCAAGAAGTGTATCCTAACCCCCCCCATTCCAACGAGGGAATTCCAGAGTATGACACACCACCCCAGCTGTTTTGCCCCTAGGCAAGTTGGGAGACTTCTTTGGGAACATGAACCCCACGAATTAGTGACCTGCAGACTAACGTAGCCCAATGTGGGGGTGGGGCTATGGGGCGACACAGACGCCCTGCAGCCGGCCGCCCACCAGGCTCTCCGCCTTAGTAATTTAACTGCAACACGGGCCCTTCACATGCTGTTGGAGGAAGACCGAGACCGGCAGGAACAGATCTGGTCCCAGAAGTGAGCACTCTCTCCCCCACCTCGGGATCAAGTGGACCCACGTCCTGGGAGTTCTCCAGAAAAAAGCCGAGGCCAGTCCTCGCTCCCAGAGGAAATTCTGCCCGCTTTTTTGGACACATTCCTCTAAGCCAGAGGAACATGGGGGAAGGGGAAGGAGTTTGGGGGCCCTCAGAGTCCAAACTAAGCGATTCCATACTCTGACCCAGGCTTCACCCCGCCCCCGCGGGGGGCTGGGTCTCTCCGCGCGGGGTCTCCAAGTCACCCCAGAGAGGGCCGCGGGCCCCCGCGTCTCCGCCTGACCCTCAAGAAGGAGGGGGCCGCGAGGCGCTGCCCACGGAGAACTCGCACTTTTCGCTGCGCGATTCAGAAACACGCCGGGTCTGATGCCATCCGGCGAATTATGTAACCAGGCACACCGCTCCCGGGCTAAACAAACGCGGCTCTGTGCAGCGGCGGCCCCCGGGGAGTGCACCGGGGCGGGGAGGGGCTCCTGCCGGGGCTCGGGTAGGGCTTGTTTGCTCAGCGAAACCGGCGGGAGGCTGCGCGTCCGAGCCCCTCGCGGCCCAGGTCCCGGCCCGGCCCCTCCCCCACCGGGGCCGCCCCCGCTCCGGGCGGCCAACTTGTCCCAAGTCCCACCGGACGCCGTCACCGCCGCGACCCAAGAGACCTCGGTGTGGGGGACTGGGGAGCGCTGAACTCCAGTCCCGGTTCCACTCCAGCTCCAGACCCCTCTGTCGCCCTCCCCACCTTCTCCCGCGGTCCCGGCGTCGCTGCGCGCGGCGGTGCAGGAAAGGGACGACCCCCGCCCCCACGCACACTCCGGAGGGCGCGGACGCGGGCGGGCTCGGGCTCCCAGCGCGACCCTTCCACGTCTCGGCCCGGAGGGAGGGGCTGCGGGACCGGGTGACAGCTGCGCGGATGACACCCCTCCCCCTTGGGCGCGAAAGCCCGGGCCCGCGCAGCCCCCACCAGGTCTGAGTGCGACTGGGACGCGGGGGCAGACGGCCCAGGGGGTCCAGCCCGAGCTGCCCGCCCCGGGCCCCCGGGGTCAGGGCCTCGGACGCGGGTTCCAGGAGGTGCTAGCCCCCTCCCCGTCCGGGGGCGACGGAAAGTTTTGGGAAGTTGCTGCCCCTACCTTGCTTGGTGAGCACCAGGGCGTCTTCCCTCCGCGCCTGGGTGATGATGGAGCCGTGTTCCATCTAACAATTCCGCGGGCCCGGGCTGGCTGGGCGGGAGGACGGGCGGCGCGCAGGCTGGGCAGGGCTGGGCTGGGGGCCTGGGCGGGGGCCCGCTCCGCTCTGGCTCCCGAGTCTCCGACTCCCACCGCTGTTCACATCCCCCCTTCTCTTTTCCTTCCCGGGTCGGGAAGGGAGGCGGCCTGCACGGAGGGCGGGCGGCCCGGGCAGCGGCTCCCCCGGGTGCCCCCGGCCCCGATCCCCCGGTAGCAGCTCCGGGCTCCTCAGTTTGGGTCCAACATGGAGAATCCGGAGCGAAAACAAGAGGAGGAAATGGGACACGGGGCGGTTTCCAGGCTCCCCCCTCCCCTCCGTACTCCAGATAAACAACCCGCGGCTGCAGAGCCCACCCCCGCGCGCCTCTCGGCTGCTGACCCAGCCACTCCACGGCCTGCCGGCGCTTCCCACTCTGGGTCAGCGTCCCAGGCCCCGGGACCCTCCACTTCTGAGCGGGCGGGGCTGCAGACAATCCAGAGCTTTGCTATTTTGTTACGGAAAACGCGAATCCCGGAGGGGGGGGTGGCGGGCGGGCAGACTGGCGGGGGAGACTTGAAACCGCTCCGACGCTCCAATTGGCTCTCTCGGAGAAAAGGGGCGTGGCCCCCTCCTTACTATGCGGTGCAAGGACCCAACAACATTCCAATCGCCACGGCCACGCCTCCAGGCCACTCCCCCCTCGCCAGGCTGCGGCCTCCCCGTCTCCTCGGCCACACCCCCTTCCCAACTACTTAAAAGCCCACTCCAAAACTCACGTTTTCCTCCTCGGTGCTTGGGTGTTCTAGTCGCCGTTGTATATTCTAGGAAGGCGGAATGGTTCCTCTCTTTGGGTACCCTGGGCGAGCCGAGCAGTTTAACCTGGATTGGACCGGGGCTCAGGGCACTTACCCTACTTCCTACTTCACCCTAATTAGGACGCACTGATTCACAGGAAGGAGAACCACCCAAGGAATCCTGAAAGGGATGGATTGGAGCCTAGGACTCCAGTGTCAAAGTTAGAACTAACCTCGGGATTGTGACCTCCACTGTTGAAATGAGACATTATGACCTGAGGAACAAGGCTTTACTTGAGCCACTCACGTTATTCACATTGAAGCACCCCGCTCCCCCGGTAGTCCCTTCCTCAGTTTAGCTGAATGAAGGTCTCTAAGGGTGAAGTTTTAGCTCTGTTGGACTCAGACTGTCCTCTTTACTTGCTCTTTAGGGTCCATGGTGCCCTACCAGAGGACCTTCTTGGACTTTAAACTCCTAAATTCCCTGCTTAAGGTTGTAGGTGAGGGGTTGGGCTGGAGATTTAGCTCAGTGGTTAGAGAACTTGCCTTGCAAACCCAAGGCCCTGAGTTTGATCCCCAGCACCAAAACAAAACAAAACAAACGAAAAAAGAAAAACAAACAAGAAAGGTTGTAGGTGAGAGATTTCCATTCGCTCCACAAGGTTGTAGCTCCAGAAATGTGGGTTTCAGCTGGATACCAGGTCTTTGGACTGGTGAAGAGTGAGTTTGCAATGAGTGGTTTCTGAGCTACTTCCAACCCTAATATGCTGTGACTCAGTGGAACTCACCCTGCCAAGGAAAGGTCTTCTAGAAAGGCCAGGACTTCCCTAGGCCCTGGCGGACGGGGGCAGCTAGTGACCTTCCTGCTGTAGTTCACATTGCCCAACATGTATCAGGTCCTACTAGAGTTCAGAGGACAAGTTGGTGAAAACTTGCCAGGTAATCTCACCATGATACATATATATATACCTGTGTGCCTTAACGGTACTTATGCTTGCCGGTCTTGCTGTTCTTGCACACACACAAAACCTTTTTATATAACACCATTTTAAAGGAAATGCTATTTTTTTTTTAAATGAAAGCTGTTACAGAAGATCTGAATGATGCTTATGTAACTTTAAATACTGAGTTTGGGTAGATTCTAATTCATTAACACAGGGAAAAAAAGAGAAGTTCTGACATGTGTACCTCCCACCATTAAAAGAACAGGATCTTCAAGGTAAATATTCAGTAGGCAGGTTGCTAGGAGGCCTTTTTGGCCTTGCCCCTGCCCTCTTGCAAGGTAGGTCAGTCGCAGCAGGACCAGAGAATAGAGGATTCAGGGGGACCCACTACCCCACCACTGTAATGGTGGGTAGAACACTTTCATCTCTGCATCCATTTCCTCATCAGTAGAGACAGCCTATCCCCTTTTAGAGTTTACAAAAATCTTTGATATACATTATCTCATTTAGATGTTTCACTTCTTTGAGGTTAGCAGAGCAGAGATTATGCCAATTTTGTAGATGAAGAAACAGCCTGGAAAGGTTGACTCATCTGAAGTCTCAGTTCTGAAGAAAATCAGAACTTGGGGTTGTCTTGAGATGTTTAGACTTGAAGTGTTGACACTTCACCATAGTTCTCTTCCTATCTATAGGATGAAGGAGATTCTAGAACCTAGTCACTATCTTTTCTCCCTGACAACGCTGACTGCACCACCTTCTCTTGAAAGCCCCCCCCCCAGGATGCCTACTCTCATATGAGAGTTTTATAGCCTCCTACATACATTCACAGGGCACTTGGCCTGGAATTGTCTAGGAATGGTTTGTCTACTGCCTTCCCAACTAGAAGACGTATTGAAATACTGTCCTGTGCAATCCTGGATTTTTTTTTTTTTTTGGTGCCTTCTAGCTTAGTGCCTGACAGAGAATGGGTACATTTTATGAATTTGCTCTGTGCATCTTGACTTTATGTCTCATACAGGGTTCTTTTTTCCAGAAGTCCACTGGCCCGTAGTAAGAAACATTTTGTGAGGTAATGGAAACATAAATTTCATGGAATAGTGCTTATCTTTGCTATGTGCATACACTCTGGTATTTTCTATTGCGTGTATTGGTGTATACTATTTCATTTTCAAAGATGCTCTTTTAATTGATTTTAGGATCCACTGCTGGCTTGTGACTTACTATTAGAACAATGCTTTCACCTCCTGTGTGCTCACCTCCCTTCTGTGGATAGGGAAAGTTGCAAGGAGATGACCCTCAAGCATTTCTTGCTCTGAGGTCAAAGAAAGCTTCATGTATAATGGACAGAAATCCTTCCCAGGCCAGAGGCACAAGGATATGACTGGAACCCAGCAGGAGGGTTGAATGAGGGAAGAGATGTGCGCCAGGGAAAGTCTCTGAGGGGCTCGGTAAGGACCTCTGTGCCCCAGAGACTACAAACTTAGTGCCTTTACTCAAGCGTGAGACTCCAAAATGCAGACAAGATTCAGATTCTTGGTGTCTGCTCTGTCCCCAGGGTACTGGGAAAGGGTCTCCACTCTAAAAAGATCTCTGGGGTCTCAGTGGGCTCTTTCGCCATTCTGACTTCTGCCTGCAACAGCCTCACGCATAACTGTCTGACTACAGGTCCGAGGCCTGCTGTTTGCTGGGTAACGTCAGGTAACCCATTTATTTTCATTCAAGAGTGACAGTTGAAACTAGGGCTTTCTAGGCCTAAAAAACCCACCTCAAAGCCCACTGGCTCTGTCCTGGTCACTTACCTGCTCCCTCCTTTGCCCTTCATCTCTGTGAAAGGTTGGTGAGAAGCAACTTGGAAAAAGCAGCACTGCCTGCCTAGCTGGACCTGGGACAGCAGGGGTGGGGCTCACTTGGAGTGATCATCCTGTTGATCTCCCATGGCTATTGAAGTCAGACTGGGTGTTCCTGAGCCAAAGCTGGGGAAAGGGAAGTGGAGCTAGAGGAGCTTCCTCCAGGAGAGACGCATGCTCGCTTGCTCCAGGACGCTGCCCTTTCTCCCACAGAGAGTATGGAGTCAGCGCAGGGTGGGCCAAGGGAAACCTTTCATGGTCCTTTCTGATGTCATTGAAATGTTACTTTTTTTGTAATTTTTATTATTATTACACAGGGAACACACTCATCTTCTTGGTGTTCTGATTGTTCCCGCAGTTTGAGTTCCATTCTGTATTGTAACTGGGAAGGTGTGGCCTTGGCACCAGGGTTCTGGAGCCCTGTGTCTCCTTGTCACAAGGCTTGTGCAGTGCAGTCCTGTCCTGGCGTCCCAGGACAAGTTCCTTGACTAGGGTGAGGTGGGGTGTGGGAGGGAATCCAGTGACAGTGACTGAAACTGTGGGGGTGCCAGATACTGAAGACTGGGAAAGAGGAGGCACCATAGCTTGTGTGTGTGTGTGTGTGTGTGTGTGTGTGTGTGTGTGAGTGATATGGGGGTTGAGCCCAGGGCCTTTGCACTGAGCTAAATTCCCAGCCCCTTTTAATTTCCAGACAGTATCTTGCTAAGACACTAAATTGCCCAGGCTGGGCTTGAACCTGTGATCCTCCTGCTTCAGCCTTCCAAAGTGCTGGGATAACAGGCACGTGCCAGCACACCTGGCTGGAGGTTTCTATACAGCAGCCCGAAAAACCTTGCAGGGGCTTCAGATGATGCATTTTGCAAGTACAGGCATGCTCATCAGCCCCACTCAACCACTTAATTCTTGACTCAGTTTCCCTATATTAAAAGTAGAGATAATAGTACCTACTTCAAAGGTTATTGTGAAGTTTAAATGAGAAAACAGGCGAAGTGTTTAGTACCAGTGCACAACAAATACTACTCTCAGCAGCAGCAGCAGCTTCTCCTTCAAACCTGTTCCTTCTGCAGCAGTTCCCCAAGCCAGAAACCTGAAGTCACCCAAGTCTTCCTCCCCACTCATGCCTACCCACAGTGAGTCCTGAACACGAGCAGCTTCTCCCCTCCCAGGTGTTTGTCAGGCCCTTTCTTTCTTTCTTTCCATTTCCACTGCTGTTCTCTCCGTGGAGGTCAGTACCAGGCTTGTACTCAACATTTTTCATTCTCCGGGTCCAAAATCCAAATCCATTCCCTGCTCTCCTAGAAAATGCAAATCTCACTCTGTCCAGATGGAATGATTCACAGTCCCCAAGGCTTTCAGAATGAAGTTCATCAGATGTCTAGGCTGGCACAAACGGTCCCCAGGACTTGGCTTCTGTGGCCTCACTCATCCGTCTCCTACACTCTTCCTACAGTCACCTGTGCTGCTGTCAGGAGGAGCTCAGTGTCCAGGACTCTGCTTCTGATGTCCTTTGCCACCAACACTTTTGCATGGACAGTTCTGCCTGAACATCCTACCCTTGCCTTCCTGCATGGTCACTCTCCACCCTTGAAGGCACAATTCAGGTTCCACCTGGGCTTCGAATCCTCCCAGGTCCCAATCTATCTCAGGTGTGTATTGTGTTGACTTGCTCTTTTTTTTTTTTTTTTTTTTTTTTTTTTTTTTTTTTTTTTTTTTTTTTTTTTTTTTTTTTTTTTTTTTTGTGGTGCCAGGGATCGAACTCAGGCCCTTGTGCTTACAAGGCAAGCACTCTAATCACTGAGCTAAATCCCCAGCCCCTTGACTTGCTCTTTTATTGACTTTCCCCGCCGCTGCAGTGTAACCTTCAGGGCAGGAGCTGCCTTCTTTTCTGCACACACCTAATGCCTCTCCTAGGCCTGGCACCAACTGCTGTGTTGGAAGCCACTCCTAGTGGACACCTTCCTGTCTGGGCAGGCTGCTGTCCCTGGGCACTGAGCCAGGGAGGCTGGGAGGCAGATGCCTGCCCCCTGGGCACACTTCTGCACCTAGGGCAGGGGAACCCAGGCCCAGAGCGAACCTGCCTGCTCCCCCACCACCCTAGTAAAAGGAGACTGCGGTCCACTACCCCGACTCAAGCCACTTGAGGCTCGAGGAAACCGCTAGACACACCTGGTCCCAGCATTCAGAAAGGGCGCGTGGGGAGGCGGATCCCGGAGCTGGGCAGACCTCCGACCTGCACACCCGAACATTTAATGTGGAGGAGTGTGAAAGACAACTATTTGGGCCTAGAGCTGGCCCCTGACGCCCCCCATCTCACGGGACCAGATCACGGCTCCCCTCACCCCACGCGCCCCAGTTCTGCCAGGTCCGACGAAGTCACGTGAGCTGAGCCCCCACCAGCCACTAAACGCCGGGCTCCAGGCCTTCTCCTAAATAAGGAAAGGACAGGAGCAGATCGAGTTTCCCGGCCGGTGTTTACAGGTTCCCGGGACCGAGCCCAACCTCCTTCTGCTCTCGCTCCACCCCGTTCGCGCGGCCTGGAGAGAAGGGGCCCCTTCTCTGCGCCACCCCCACCCCTGCCGTCCCGCCGAAGCCCCGCCCCGCGCCTCGGGGGCACCGCTGGGGTCGCCGCATTCCAGAGCCCGGGCGGCTCTTTGAGGTCACGTGGCGCGGTGGGGGTGGGGAGGCAGGACGCCTGTGACCCGGGCAGGCGACCTTGAGGCCTAAGAGTGATGGAGATCCTGTGCGCTTCACCTCCGACCTCCCAGGAGCCAGCTCTCCATCGGTCTCGAGAACTCCGGGAGTTGCCGAGGCGGGTTCCCACCCTCCGGCGCCCACTGTGTGTGTGGCTGGTGCTGAGTACGCCGGCTTCTCGCCTCCCGACCTCGCCGCAGCCCAGCGCGGGCCGCATACCTTTCCCATTCGAAGACACTGGCCGCGAGTCACAGGGGCATGCCAGCTGGAAGAGCTGGGATCTTGGCTCATGGCTTGCAGAATGGATGGGAAGTGAGAAGACGGGGTAGGGCCTGCCGCTTAGTTTAGGCCAACGTCCGCCCTTGTTAGGCAGGCCGTAGTCCACGGCTAACCCGGTACCCTCTGTTAAGCCTGGGCCCTGACCGCCAGAGCTGTACTTTCGGCCTGAAGACAGGGAAAAGAGAGGGACAGATTTCCTTCCTTCAGAGCTGAGCACACAGCCTCAACCCAGCTCTGGGCAGAGCCCCCAGCAATTCAAGCCAATCGAGTGCAATCTCAGTTAGAAAGCCTTACGCTGGAGCTGACCCTGATGACAGGAAGGGGCCCTGGTCTCCTTATGTGGTTGAAGCTGGAGCCAGCGGATTGAGAGTTGAGGACTGGACAAGGTCAGCTTGTCTGAGAATTAATGACCTTGCTGGAAGGAGGAAGAGTAGAGAATAGAATGGAGAAGGGAAGCAAGGACTTTTACTTAGGATAGGAGAGAGATCTGCAATTTTTTTGTGTGTGCGAATCATTAATTCACTCATCTGAATTTTCCGTGGGGTGCTAGGGAATCCAACCTGGGGCCTTGCGTTTGCTAGGCAAGTGCTTACCACTGTGCTAAATACCCAGCCCCTCATCTGAATATTATTTATGAGCCCTTAGGATCATGCATTCATCCAGTTGCATAATACTGACTCCTTACGGAGATCCTATTCTGGAGCTCCAGTGAATTAGCGTTCCTGCCCTCCTGGAGCTTCCAGTCCAGCGGGAGAGCCAAACCGAGGGGCAGTTGTAGTAAAGCTAACGGTCACCACTGGAGGTGGAGAGGGGGCACACACAGCGGAAGGGGAAAAGCATTTAGTGCAGATTAGAGGGTGTGGAGGAATGATATTTAAACTCAGGCCTGGAGTGGAAATCAGAGTTCATCAATCTGGGTGAGAATGGAGGAGGGAAAGATAACCTTTAAGGGAGAGGGCACAGTACCTGTGAAGCCCCAGGGGCGCATTCTGGAAATTTACAAGTTAGTGCAGCCACCGGCTGATGGCTACCTCAGGGCCTGGAGGAGACTGGTAAATTGGATCTGAGAGAGAAAGGTGGGTGAGCTGATGAATATGCCCACACTGGAGAGGAGGAGGGTGGGGGAACCCCCTCCCCCAGTCCACTCCAGTCCTGCAGGCTTGTGTAGGAAGGATGTGGTAACAGAGCAATAGCTGCTTCATAAAGTTAATATTTATCTTATCAAGATAACACACACACATAGCTAAAAAAATCAAATAGTGCTAAAAGGCTTGTAACAAAAACAGAAGTCCTCCTGGCCCCTTTCCCAACCCTTATCCTGGTCCCCAGGGGCCACGCTTTCAACTCTTAGCTGTTTCTTCTGGTATTTCCTTCCTAATCTCTAAATAATGTATGTAGTTCCATTCTGGGTTCATCTGTCTAATTTGTCTACTTCTTGTGTTGGTAGAGAGGGATTTTGATTCTCTGCCCACCTCTTCCTCTGCCCCTACCCCTGTTATGTTTTTATCATAATGGGTTAAAACTGTGCTCAAAGATTTTGTTACCCACTTTGTAAATATTATTCATTCTTGAGGCTAGTATTCTGGTTACATTTCCTTTTCTAATATAATGTTTTGTTGTCTACTCTGTTTACATTTCCTCTCTTGTAC
>PVJO010000311.1:153331-210476 GCA_004026905.1 Hystrix cristata
TTTTTTTTTTTTTTTTTTTTTTTTTTTTTTTTTTTTTTTTTTTTTTTTTTTTTTTTTTTTTTTTTTTTTTTTTTTTTTTTTTTTTTTTTTTTTTTTTTTTTTTTTTTTTTTTTTTTTTTTTTTTTTTTTTTTTTTTTTTTTTTTTTTTTTTTTTTTTTTTTTTTTTTTTTGCTTGGTTTTCTTTGAATCTCTGGCTCTGTCTTCCCACACTCTTCAACAGTTCTGTAAAACACCCTCTTGGTACAATTTTGCATATGGCCAAACCCCTCCCTGAATCTTATCAATTCTGTTTTTTTCCCCTTGAGGGTATTTGTCCCCAGGTGCTCCACCCTAGCAGGTTTCTGTTGATGTGTTGCTCAGTAAGCCTGAAGTGTATCTGCCATTCTGGACTTCTTACTGCCGGCCGTAAAGAGCTCTGCTCTCCCACTGCCTTGTCTTTGGAATGGACTGTGGTGCAGTGCTGGGCAGGTAGTCTTCCACCGAGCTACACCTCTAGCCCATCCCTGTGTTCTTTTCCTCTCTCCTGGACCCCGAATTCTTGGTTTACGTCCTTGTCTGATGAAGCACATCCACCGGTAGCTTTCTGAGGTAGAGTACTTAAGGTAATGTACCAGGTAGTGTTTTAGAGACTACAAGGTAATGTTTCAGAGACTACAAGGTAATGTTTTAGAGACTACAAGGTAATGTTTTAGAGACTTTTGCATCCTTAAAATGGCTTTATTCCATCCCTACTCTTGATTGATAGTTTTGACTGGGTAAGGAATTTTACCCAGAAAAATTACTTTCCATCAAAATTTTGAAGACATTCCTCCTTTGTTTTCCGGCTTCTAATTTTGCAGTTGAGAAGTTTTGCCATTTTGATTCCTCAGACTTTGAATTCACCGTCCCTCCTCCCTCCATCCCTGTTTTTTAGAATTTTTTTCTGTTGTCCCTGATATATTGACATGGATCATTTTTTCCTTCGCTTTTTGGGACACTGGATAGGTCCTTTTAATGTGAAACATTAGTCTCAAAGTGTAGACCCCAGACCCTTAGCATAAGTGTCAGTTGTGGGAAGAGGTTAGAAATGCAAATTCTGGGGCCCTGCCCTACACATACTGAATCAGAAAGTCTGGTGACTGGTCCCGGAAATCTGTGCTCTCATAGGCCCTCCTGATGCATGAAACTGTCCTAACAATTTATATACTTTAGTGTGGGGAATTCCTTTATTATTTCTTTGAAATTTCTCTGATCATCATTTTCTCTTGTCATTCTTTCTATAACTTCTGTTATTTGTCTACTAGACTCCCTTGGATTGATCTTCCAATTTTCTTACTATTTCTCTTTCATTAGCCATCTTTTTATTCTATTTTCTGATATCCTCTATGTTATATCCTAAGCTATTTACTAAGTATATTGTTATTGCCCTTTTCATTTTCTTTCTTTCTTTAAAAATTTCAAGCCAGGTGTCGTGGTATATGCCTGTAATCCCAACACTCAGGAGGCTGAGGCAGGAGAATCACCATGAGTTCAAGGCCAGCTTGGGCTACATAGTGAGTTCAAGACCAACCTGAACTACATAGCAAGATCCTGTCTTAAAACAACAAGAACAAAAATTTTCAAAAGTGTTTTCATTCTTTTAAAAAAGTTTTGCATTTTTTGGATGCATCTTGTCCTTCTGACGGCGTTACTTTTCCTGGTATTGTCCCTGTTCCTTCTGGTTTCAGGTATTCTGTTGCTTTAACATGTAGCACACTGGAGACTTTCCTCAGCCGTCTGGTTGCCATGGCTCTCCCTCCGCCTTGGAGAAGGAGGCAGTAGAGAGCCAGGTAGATGCTCCCCACGTGGGCTTATGGTGGGACAGTCAATGGCTGGCTGGCTTGACCCTCACTGAAGAGCACTGTTGTTAGTGTCAGTTGCCTTTTTTCTCTGAAACAGTTTGGTTTTTCTAGAGAAGGACCCTTTAGTGACTTCCACCCCATGTTTGATCCCACTGCTTTCTCTCCACTGCTTTTTTCTCCGTCCCTGCCAGCAAAATCCAGAATCTCTCTATTTCAGTATCTCCAGAAAGGCTCTTCCTGCATCTAGCATGAGCAGGGTAGGGGACACAGTAAGTCCCCTGACTGTGCTGGGGATGGCTGGGTTTCCTGACAGGCTAATTGCTCTTTAAGCTGATCTTTAGGCAGTCCCCAAGTTTGAGGCTCTGTCTTCTGACTTAATTGCTACTTCCAATTCCTGAGCTTTTCTGGGATTCTGGGGGAAGAATCAGTTTGCTTCTTGTGGGAATGTGCCTGGAGTGTTTGGGCCTGCCTTTCCCCAGCTCTGCAAGGTCGTTTGTCGGTCTCCCATCTGCTGTTTCCATGTTGGGTGGGTTGGGATTCTAAATGTCTCCGTGTAGTTGAAGATGGACGTTGGCTTTCTGTTTCTTCTTTTCTTGTCATTTAGGGAGTGAGTTTTGAGAAAAGGGGCTTTACCACCCTGTGACTAGAAGTTGGAGGTGTCATCTTGTGAACCTCAAAGCTCATGTCAGACACTTTTGCTCCTGCTGACAAAGGTGTAAGGTGCAGGATATCTGTGAGGAGGGGAAGAGATGAGTTTCTAGAGCTTCGAAAGCTGCAGTAGGAGCTTGATTGGGAACTCTCTGAAGAAGACAAGTGCCAGTGAGACTTTGTGAGCAGCAGTGGTGAGTGCAGCAGGGAGAAAATGGGTGCAGCAAGCAGTGGCCTCCAGCTCTGATATTGGCACAAGAGGGATGGGAGCCCTTCTAGAGCTAGGGGGAGGGGCGGCAAAGTTGCTGGCTTCTGGGGTAGACATGTCTGGACAGCCTCTGGTCAAATATTGACATGCCAGGCTCTGGACCAGGTTCTTCAGAGCAGGCTCAATGTGAAGGGCGGCCAGGAGGAGGAAGGAAAGGGTTCCAGGTCAGAGCAGGAGGGACAGAGTTGCAGATTTGGCATGGGGGACAGGTCTGAGTGATGATGGGCTCTTTAGCCTAAGTGCAGAGTTGCACAGCAGCAGGTCCCCGAGGAGAGTGAGAGATGAGGAGGGGAAGATGGGAATGTAATTGTTCACACCCTCTGCAGGAAGGTGGTCAACGGGAGAGGCCAGTCATCCAGATGGTTGGCCTCTTTGGCCCCAAGGAAAGATAAAAGGGAAGGTGGTCACTTAGTCCACTTCAGTGTTTCTGACACCCGTGTGGCCTGTCTTCTCCAGGTTATGTAGCCTGAGGGTAGAATCATAGCCAGGTCCCCTGAAGTACACAGCTTCAGAGTGTAAGCCCTAACAACCTGCCTCTCAAACTCCGCAGGCTGTTCCTGAGGCCCTGGGGCTGTTTCCCACCGGTGTCTGCCTGTCATTCCAGCTGATCTCAAGGACGGGTTCTGACTTCTCTCCTTCTGGCCACGAATGCTGCGCCTGTCATCCTTGCTGTGTAGCCCAAGAGTGTAAATCAGCCAGGGCTGTGTGGTCACAGGCCCCAGAAACCGGCTCTGGCTAACTGAAGCAGAAAAACAATTTATTGGAAAGTTATTGGGCAGCTCATAGATTCAGCAGCCACTCCCTACTCTTTTTGTGGGTGTGTGTATGTGCTGGTAAAGCGTTGATTTTGTTCTGACATTTACCTGCCCTGTACCCAGGGAAGGAGACTCCCTCCTAAGCCACAGAGGATGAATGTTGATGAGCCTCAGCCAGCCAGGGTGCTTCCTGCCTTCTCATCGGTGATTGGTTCAGGCGCAGGCACGTGACGCAGCCCTGGCCAGAGAGACGTAAGCGGAAGCCCACTAGGCCAAGGATTTAGGAAAGAATCACAGTGAAGCTGACTCGGAGCCCTGATTTCATTGAAGGTGGAACTAACTCTCTCTGACTATGAAAAAATGATAGATTTGCTCATTGTTTGAGCTGCTTTTACAGCTGGAAGATTCTGACGCATAAATGCCAGCTATCATGTTTCTCCATAGTTGGGGTAAACGGGGGAAAATAAGCTGATGGCTGCTGGGTAGAATCAATAAAAGAGTTTACAAAATAAAGGAGGGTGACTTTTTTTTTGTAGAGAGAAGAATTACCTAGCAGAAAAAAATTGGTTGAAAATGCTAGAGGGAAGGGGACCAGCCGGGAGAAGAAGGCCACCACTCAGTAAGTAGACGCTGCGTACCAGTCACTGTGAAAGGGGCTGGGATACAGTGATGAACAGAAAGGCAAGTCCTTGCTCTTGGGGAGCCTTCAGTCTGGGTGAGGTGAGGAGCCCCCAAGTGCTCAGCTGCCTCTTTCTCCCCCTGCCCACCCAGTCTGGAGTTCCAGCCTGTTTCCGTTAACAGTTCAGCCAACCAGTGGACACTTCTGAAGTTTCTGCTTGTGAGCAGCTTCCGCTGGGTATTTGTGTGGAGTGACAGAGTTCTCTGGTCAAGGTTTCGTGATGGTGCATCTGAAACACCTTGTCAGTAGGGCAAGGACACTCAGCAGAGCTACAAGCTACACAAAGTAGGAGATTAGGGCGGGGGCAACCTGGGTGACCAAATGGATAGAATGTGTCAAAGGTCATAAAAATCCACAGCTAACAGGTTCAGTGAGATGTTTCCTAAAAAGAAAAGACATGTGCACGACACTGGACACAAAGTGACTCTAGGTTTATGGCTCCCGAGCACTGTATACAGGACTGATCAGTGTTCTCAATCTTTCATTTGAATTTGGCGCCATTCACGAGACCAATCAGAAGGTGCCATTCCCAATTCTTTATTTACATATAGGCACGAGCAATCAAAAGACACTATTTCTGATCCTTCGTTTACACCTGGCGAGACACCAAGCAAGTGTTTTGGCTAGGACAGTTTACATCTGGCGTGAGACCAAGTGAGTTTTTGATAGGATAATTGTCCCCAGTGTCATAATCGCGTGAGATGGAGGCCAATCCAGGTATTTCGGGTACTAGAGCCCCATTTCCCTTCATTCTTGGGGCCACTGTGAGCCCTTTTCACTGACGTGCTGTCACCTTGTAGAGTATATTTCTTTTCAGCCTTCAATTAAACAACCCTCACTGTCTTTTCTGTGTGTCTTGTCCAGTTCTTTGTTCAGAACACCAATAACCTGGAGAGAAGATCCCTGGGCCCCCTAGCCACTGACACACAGGCAGCCATCACATGCCATCTATGGTATATAGTACATCGGTGTATCTTCTGTCTCCTGCATTGGTCACAAGCTCCCAGCCTGCCACCAGCAGGCTCCTCCTCTTCTTATTCCCTACTCTCTTTCTCCCTCACACCACTTTAGGGGGAAGTTGAAGGCTGGTGAATGAGTTCTGCTCCTCCTGTGTGGGCTTCCTCCCATCTCCTGGCATGTAAAGGAGGAGGCAGAGGAGGGAGGGACCAGTCAGTGATACCTAGATGTCTTTGCTCAAAGATGCCAGTACCACAGTGGGCTCTTAATAGACAGTCACTCTGAAGCCCTGCCCAGCACGAGGCCCTGTAGCTGAACAGATCAGAACATACAGAGTGCTTACCTTGTGTTGGGGTCTGTTGAAGAGGCACTTTTCTTGTATTGTCTCATAGCGAGCTTCTATGGTAAGAATTTTAGCTATTCCATTTTGTAGTTGGGAAACAAAAGGACAGAGAAATGAGGTCCCTTGTCCTCATCAAACAAACAACTAGTAAGTGATGGAGCCAAGATTTAATTAAATCAAAGCTGACTGACTGTAGCATCCCCAGTTGACACCACCGTGCACACTGCCAAAGTGCTTATTCCAGGAATTCCCCTTCTCTGGGCCACAACATACTAAGAAGGGAGCTAGATGCCATTTTGAGCAAGGACAAGTCTCCCCGCCCCTGGTCCCAGGAAGGGAAGAGGGAGTTGGGATCTGAGAGACCAGGAATTGCAGAAGAGACACTGGCACTTTGGCTATTTTTCCTGAATGTTCCCCAAACCAAGGGCTCTAGCTTTTGATTTGCCAGGTGTCTCTCTGTTCTTCTAATTAACACCAGAGTCAGCCTTTAGCCAGAGCCCTGCCTATAGCTGGAATCCATAACCCTGCTGCCAGGGGCCGGTCCTCCGACAAGAGCAGGAACCACGAGATGATGCTGTCTGTGCTTTATCCGTAAAAAAGCTCCGGTCTGATCTGCCCCATTTCTGGAGGAGTCTGGGGTGGCAGCATGCAGCAGGAGGAACTAGGCTGAACCAGCTCCTCTTTGCCTCCCTCAATTGCCTTCCAAAACGCTGTCAGCACTGCCAGTTGGAAAATATTTTTCTCCCTCCCTTTGTCTTCTTTCTTATTAAAAAAAAAAAAAGCCATCTGGTGTCAAATTCACTCCTGGCACATCATAAAGGGTAGCACTAAAAATGTCCCTGAAAAACTAAAAGCAAAACCACAGCAGTACACATGGGATTTAATCTCAGCATCCTAGAATTTCAGAGTTGCTAGGGGATTCGGAGATCAAACCTTTCCTGGTACACAGGAAGAAACTGAGGCCAGGAGAGATTATTAGGTCGTTCTTTCAAAAGGTTTATTGAGCGCCTACTACGCTCAGGGCACTCCTCAGGTGCGGGCGATAAATCTTGAATGTTGAGGGATAAAAGCCCCTGCCGTGTTGGCGGTCCCAGGGCCGGGGGGCGGGCGCCTCGGCGGGGCGGGCGGCTGTCTGTCCCCAGGCCGGGGGGCGGGCTGGGTCTCCTGCCGCCCTTGCCCGCCGGGGCTGCCGGTCACGCGAGGGCGAGGCTCGCAGCGTGGTCCCGGCCGCCGGCCGCCGCGATCGCCCGCGCTTCCTCCCGCCGCCGCTTCGGCTCCGCATTCCTCAGGGTTGAGCAACAACTTTCCCTCCGGGGGAGCCGGGCGGCGGACGGGCGGGGCCGCCTGCGCCGGGCGCCTCTCGGGGGCGCCGTCCGCGTCCCCGGTGCCTCCGGTCCCGCGTCCCGGCGCGCGGCTGGGTACCGTGCGGCCCGTGCTGCGACGGCAGCGTGGCTTAGCGACCCAGGAGGGTGCGGGCCCACCCGGACCTCGATCTCGGGGCTGCCCCGCGGACGGCCCGCTGCCCTGCCCTGCACGGGTAAGCGCACAGCGTGTGCCCCCACATTTTTACTCCAGTCCTGAGGATTCTATGACAGCGAACAGAGGACGGTTGGTAACAACTCCAGAAGTGGGGTCCTAACCCAGTTCTTGATCCGAATCTAAATGTTTATTCCTGTCATACTGATAAAAGCGCTTTTATCCTTTCAACACACTCAGGTCTACTGATTCAGCGTATCTCTGGGACCATGGTGGTTTCTAATTACTTTATTCATTTTATCAAAAGAGAAAGCCCAGGCACACAATTCTCCGAGGACCCAGAAGCCAAGAAAGAGTTACCCCAGCTCAGTACACACTCTGGAGCCACCACAAACCTTCTGCCTCTCTCGGGTCAAGTCAAGCACAGCCCTTCCTGGATCCTGCCGTGATGGTGTCCAAGGAGCTGCGTCCTAGAGCCTGAGGAATAGATAGTATGGTGTTAGGTTAGGGACGCATGCTATCCGGATCCACCAAAACACAAGCTCCAGAAGGGCAAGGGTTTGGCTCTGTCAGTTCACTGCTGCGGCCCAGGGCTCTGGAAACAATACTTGGCACATATTAGGTGCTCAATAAATATTTGTTAGTAGCTGAATGAATACAGCAATCATCTTCAGATTTTTAACTAAGAGTTAGATCCATAACCTGTCTTCTTGTTCCTTGAACGTCTGTTTAAACTTACATTTTCTCTCTCTTCCTGCCTCCTAAATCTTAAGCTTAACTTTTGAAGAATTTTAGATTTACACGAAGGTACCCATTACCCAGCTTCCTCCAACTTAAACTCTCATCTAACCATGGTACATTTGTCAAAACGGAGAAATTAACCTTGGTTACACAGCTATTAACCAAACTACAGACTTTATTTGGATTTCACATTTTTCCACTCATGTCCTCGTTCTATTCCAGGATCCAACCTGAGCCATCACATTCATTGCATTTAGTGCTGGAAGTTTTTTTACCACGTGATCTAGATCTTACTGTGTGGGGTCTTTCTCCTTGGAGACAAGACAGGAAGTAGAGACCATGGCGCTGGACTGAGCAACCGGTCCTGAGGGCCTAGGAAACACCTTGAGTCCTGGATTTCCTGCTCGTGCTATTAGGGGATTCTTGTTTGGTGTGCTGCTGGCTCTGGTAGCACCTGGTACAAAACCAGATCGCAAGGCCTGTGCTGCGTCCCCCTGCCTGTTCCTTTCTTCCCCAAACTGCACGCACTCGAAAGAGGGGGGGTGGAGAGGCTGCCCCAGGTGGTCTGCATTTCCTCTGGGACCTGACTCCTCTGTGCCTCTCATCACCTGTCTCCCATTCCTCTATCTTTATGAGGCACAAACCCCATTCGCCCCTCCCTAGTCACGCTGCTTCTTTTTCACTATCCTGGAATCATCTAGCCCTGAACCCCCGGGGGAACAGTCACTGTACTGGGCTATGGTACTTGGTCACAGCTTGCAATTGAGTTAGCCTTGGAACTGGAGATGAGAGAAGTGAGGGACAATTCATTCAGTCAACAAAGATGAACAATTATGGTCCCTGCTCCCTGGAGCTCATGGTCTGGATGGGGGGAATGACAAGTAGTGCAAACAAATGACTTCATACATCGTGGGGCATGGCTTAATGGAGGTAATGTGCGTACCCAGTTGTGTGGTAGTGCAGAGGGCAGGGCTCACTGCTGGGATTGTGAAGGAGCATAGGGATACCTCTCAGATGAGGTCGTGCTTGAGTTGGGACTTGAAAGATGGATAGGAGGTGATAGATGCGCTGGAGGGGGCCAGGAGCAAAGGGCATTCCTGACAGGTGCGAAAGTCCAGGAGTTTGACAATAAGCATGCAAAAGGAGTGATGGAGTAGCCCAGGGCAGCTTGAGCATGTGCAGGAGAGGGAAGAGCTGGAGAGGGGAGCAATCATGTCTCATGTGCTATTTATTGTAGGGATCCCGAACTTTGTTCAGTCAGCAATGGGAAGCCACTGAAGGCTGTGAGCCGTTTACTCCTTATAATGGCCATTTGTGCAGATCTGTGGAGTGCAGACTGGAGATTGGGGGCACTTGGTGGGTGTGTGCGTGAAAATCCAGGCAAGAAGCAGGAGGGTCTGGATTGGGGCTGTGGGATTGGGGAGTAGGGTACAGACTTCAGGGAATGTAGGAGGCCAGGCTCAGAGAATGCATGGTGCAGAGTTAGAGGCGAGCGGTGTTGAGTAACTTCAGAGTTCTGGCTTCCAGGGAGAAGAGAAGAGCAACCGAAGGAGAGGTGGAATGAAATGGAGTTGCCTCTCCACCACACAGAGGAGCATCTCTGGTTGGCATGGGGCTGAGATGTGGCACAAAGCCGCTGGCTGGGCCCCACCTTCACTGACTGGCGGAGGGCGGGAGGTAGTTGCAAAACCGGCCAACAGAGGGAGGCTTGTGCTCCGCGTGTAGCTGGCTGGGTGACTAGTGGAGGTGGAAGGGTGGGAAGTGGAGGAGGTACCTGGAAGTGATGGGGGGGTGTGGGGGTGTGGAGAAAGAGTCACAGCTTGGTTCTAGGGAACTGAGGGAAGACACAGTGCCATTCCCAGTGTAGAAGTCAGAGCAGAGATCAGCATCCTCCTCCAACCCAGAGGGACAAGGAGGTCTGTGGAGCCCCAAGAGCGCACTGAATGTAGAGGAGGTCAGCAGTCCTGTCTCGGGGCGGCTCAAGGTGTGCTAGAATTCTGTAAGTGGCTGGAGCTTCGCCGGAAGGCACGGCCCTCTGTTTAGTTGCAGGAGGGGTGCAAGTGCCTACCAACACCTGTGTGGGCTGCTCAGTGGTTGAGAAGAGGCCAGTGGCAGATTTCTGGTAACCAGCTCTGCAGAAACCCTGATTCTTAGCTAAACACTGCCAAGTACTGCGAAGGCTCTAAGGAAAATTTTATCCTGTTTACAAGCCAACAAATTAGATCAACAGTGTTATAACTGCTGGCAGAAGCCAAGAATCCCGGGTCAAAAATGAAGGACAGCAACAGCAATAACAAAGTATCAGCTCCTGTTTCCTCAGGGCTCTGCCGAGAAGGCCAGGTGATGCCTGGACACCCTGAACTTAGGGGAACTGCATCTTTTATAACGGGCTGTGCATATTTTGTAACAGGCAGCATCCCTGCCCTTTGCTCCGAAAGGAATTACTATATAGCTTCTCTGGCTGTTCACTCTAATATGAACTGATTGCCTGGAGCAAAGGACAACCAATGCCTTACTTGCAAGATGTGCAAAAGTAGAGTATGAAGAACACACATATGGACATATAAAACCTATGTTGCATTTCCTAGCCCCTCCTGCAGCTAGGTACAGTAAATCCTCAACTTATGAACATTCAAGTTGCAAACTGTCACAGGTGTATTGTAAAAGACTTACTTTGTCACCTCATAAACTCATTCGTAAGTGGAGGATTTACAGTATTGCCATGTAACCAGCCTGCTATCTAGCCAGGTGTGGTGATACACACCTGTAATCCCAGCACTTGGGAGGCTGAGGCAGGAGGATTGCTGTGAGTTTGAGGCCAACCTGGGCTACCTAGTGAGTTCAAGGCGGTTCTGAACTATATAGCAAGACCCTGACTCAAAAAACAAAAACAAAAACAAAACCCTGCCCTGAATTAAACAAAACAAATAAACAAAACAAAACCCTGCCATCTATTAATGTGATCTTTAGTGTGGCACCTTCCAAGAAATCTCAACGGCTGTCACACACCCTGGGTACCTTCTTACCATTTTCTTTTTTCCTGATGGCTGGAGTGTGGATATGTTAGGCCTGGAGTGGCATGCTAAGGACTAAGCGTGGCAGAGCAGCGACCTGCAAGGGGCTTAGATCTCTAACGGTGGTGCAAGGCATATGCTGATAATCTTTGAATTTTTTTTTTTTTTAACCTGAGCAAAAATGAAACTTCCATCTTGTTTTAACTATTTTTGGTGCATACACCTGAACTTAATCCTAGCTGACATAGAGCTGGAGAAGAGAATGACCAAGGGAGGGTTAAATCCATCAGCAGCAAGACGGCTCAAGGGTCCCTCTCCCCCTCCCCCCACTTCAGCTTCAGTGGTGAAAGGGGGAGGGGAAGGAAGAGACATCTCTGGTGATGTTCCATTCAAAGGGGGCCCGGCCGGCCACGCGACCCAGCAGCATCCGTTTGAAGGCAGCAAGCAACAAGCCGGCTCCATTCACAAACCCTGTCCTCTTTTGAAAACCAATCACTGTGCAAAGCGTGACTGGGTGGTGGCCAGCGTCAGCCCATCTGTCACGCCCTTTCAGAGAGCCAGGCAACAGCAGCCAGCCCCTTTCCTTTTGTACCCCAGGGACACGCACTGTAACAAGATCACAGAGTCTGCTGAATTATTCAGAGCTGCCCCGAGTGTCAGTTTTATTATAAACATGCAGATTGCTCCAGGCTCCCAACTTCCAAACCTCCAGCAGCCATCTCCCTCCAGAATTTGGCACCGGCTGCTTTCTGCCTGCTGTTTCCCTGGCCTTGATGGCCGAATTTGCCTTCGATCGATTCCTACCTGCTGATAGACGCAAAGCCTCAGTGCCCCTTACCCAGTGCATCTTCAGGCCTTGTTTCTCTGCTCAACAACTGTCCTGGCTGCTCCCACAACACTCCCGCCTCTGCCTCTTCTCCTCCACCAAGCTGGTGACATCAGCCTTTCTCAGTACCCGCCCTCGCCTGCCTGCCTGCCTGCCTGCCGGGGACATGTTAACAACACGATCCTCCACTTCTGTGGCCTTAGTCTAACCTTTAAACCCTCTGGATCGCCCCCCCGTCCTTGTTCTAGCTCCCGCTCCACCCTCTGCCCTTTGCCCCAAGCCCCACGGCCCCACCTCTGTCTGGAGTGGATCTGGAGACTCCCCCCAGCTGGTAATGAAGCAGAGATGGTAATGCACATTTAAGAGTAATGAAATGCAGTGATATTTCAGGCCTGACAGACCTATTTCTGGCAGCCTTAGAATTAAAGCGTGAGGCTTTGTACTGCAGCTGCTACTAGGAGCCTTCAGAGTTTTTTCTAAAGATGTGAATAAAGCTTCCGGGGCTCAGCTCAGATCACTGTGGCTATTTATCCTGCTGCTGCTTTCATTGTACCTTTTTATTTGAAATTTTAGAGCTTTTAGAAGAAGGAAACACAGCAGCAAGTGCAACGCATACAAAATATCCTGGTGGGGGAGAATGTCCCCGTTTTTCTCTCCAATTGTCCCTGACAGCTCTGGGGAGGACAGCCTGCTCCTGGGGAGCTCTGTGTCTGGCTCTCCTTGGAGCAGGTTCCTCCCGGATTCTTGCTCCACTGCAGTAGGATGTGGGGCCTCCTGAAGAAGCTGCGGAAGGGAGCCGGGCCACCGGGACAGTGCTGCGTGCTGGGAGTACGCTGTCTGCAGGTGGGCAGCATGGCAGGAGGCGGTAGCTCCACTGCAAGCCAACAGTGAATGTTCCCTCCCGTACCCCAGCTAGGAGAGCTGGCCTGCACTCCCGCCATTCCCCCAGCTCTGTCCACGGACACTTGGAAGGTTAGGGCTACCCGTGAGTGCAGACCATGCAGGCTAGGGGCAAAGCGTGGCTTCTGCTGTCAGACACACCAGGGCATGTGGCCTGGCTCTGCTCTGCAGCCACAGTGCCCTGGGCAAGCCATGTACCTTCAGGACCTTGGTTTCCTCGTTTACAAAATGGGAGGAATAACAGCTGTCATTCCCATGATGACTAGAAGGTGCCATATGAAGTCACAATGTCTATCGTTAATACCGATGTTGTCCCAGGACTCCAGAGAGCTGGGCGTCCTTCCCCTGCCGCTCACATGCCACGCAGTTTCTCACCCTGGGCCAGGGCAGGGCGGTGGAAAGAGCAAGTTTCCACTCCAGCTCCTTTATTTTCTAGCTCTGTGAGGTCAGGCAGGTTACTTCAGCTCTTCCAGTCTTAATTTCCTCCTCTACAGAAACAGCAATACCAATACCTCAAAGGGTTGTAGTGAGGATTGAATGAGATAATGTTTATAAAAGAATTCACAGTCTCTGGCACACAGTAGGGATTGTTAAATAATGGTTCCCCTTTCTCTCCCTTTCTCTTCCTCTGCTTCTGTTTAAAGGGAGAAGTTTTAGGTCCAGGCACCAGTTCACAGAGAATGCACGAGGAAAATAGACATGGTAAATGGTGGCAGGGATTTCACCAGCAAGGTTTAGAATTTGGGGAATTCTGTAGGATGAATGACCAAGAATCCTTAAATCCTCAGTGGGTAAATGGCCAGAGAGAAAAAGAGGAGGGGAAGGAGGAAGGGATGGAGGAGAGGGAGAGAGAGACAGAGGGAGATTGAGAGATGGGGGGGAGCGAGAGGGAGAGCGAGAGGGAGAGGGGGAGAGGGAGAGAGGGAGAGAGAGAGAGAGAGAGAGAGAGAGAGGAGAGAGAGAGACAACCAAGTGGAATGTGAGGGCCTTGGTTGTATACTAATTCAAACAAACCAGGAATAAATAAAAGAGATAATCAGGGACATTTTTATATTGACTAGAAATTTTATAATATTAAGCAATTATTGTTAATCTTCAGATGTGGTAATGGTAATGCAATTATGTTACAAAAGCATTTTTGTCATTGTTGGGTTTTTTTGCAACATAGTCTCGTTATGTAGTCCAGGCTGGGCTTGAACTCACTATGTAGCTCAGGCTGGCCTAGAACTTGCAGTGATCCTCCTGCCTCAGCCTCCTAAGGGCTGGGACTACAGTCATGTGCCATCACACATAGCACAAAAGAATTTTTATCTTTTAGGACGTATACTCAGAATATTATAGGCTAAACAATATGACAATTGGGATTTGATCTTAAATCTTTTTTTATTTTTTTATTTTTGAGACAGGGTCTCGCTATGTAGTTCGGGCTGGCCTTGAACTCACTATGTAGCCCAGGCTGGCCTCGAACTCACAGCAATCCTCTTGACTCACCCTACCAAATGCTGGGATTACAGGTATGTGCCACCACGCCTGGCTTGCTTTTAAATCATTTAGTGGGGTTAACAGGAGGTATAGCTGAATCAAAACTGGCCATGTGCAGATAACAAAGTTGGGTGATAGCATATGAGGGTTTGTTGAACTATTCTCTCTACTCTTGTACATCTTTGAATATTTCCATAAAAGTAAAAAAAAAAAAAAGAGAGAGAAAGCAGCAGTCCCTTGTAGATTGGAAGTGGCCATCCCATCTGTCTCCCCCTTGGCACCCTCCCAGGCACCCCCTCCTTATCGCTGGCCTGGACTACTGCAACAGCCTCTTATAGTCTCCCAGCCTTTGGACTCTCTCCTTCTAATCTTCTTCCCATTCTGCTGCCAAAGTTATCTTCCTAAAATACAAATCAGATCATGTTACTTTCCTGCCTAAAAATCCTTCAGTAGTTTCCTATTGCCAAAAGTCTATTAGAGTATAAACTCCTTACTGTGTGATTCAAAGTCCTTCCCAGCCTAAGTCCAGCCTTCCTGGCCAGTCCCGACCCCAGCCCAGTCCTGACCCACTTGTGAAGAGGCATGTGTCGGATTAGCCAGGCACTCTCAAACCTTTGTGCCTGCACTTGTGTAATTCTCTGCCTGGCAGGTCCTCCTCTGTGGCCCTTAACTTCATCTACTGAAGACTGAAATATTTTTCAAAACTCAGTTTAAATTTCATTCTTCCCTGATGGTTTCTGGAAGTCTTTACACTGTTCACCAAATATCTCTACCTCTCTGCCTTCTGGCATGTGCTGGGATCCGTCTTCCTGACTCTGTGGTTGGATGGAGCCATCTGGCCAGTGCCAGCCAATGGATTGTGACTGGAAATCATACATTTCACTTCTGGGCCAAGAATTCAATCGCTAATTCAAAATGCCTCCGCGTTCTCTTTTCCTCTGACTCAGCAGCGGGCATTATCCAGACCAAGGCTGCCCCATCAGGCTGGATTCTGGAGCAAGCGGGATCCGGGGAGCAGAATCTCCTGTGTGTCTGTAGAGGCTGTTGGATGACATAAATAAATCTGAGCGGTTGTTTCTCCAGCATAACCTCGTCTATCCTAAACTTTCCTTCTCTGAGTGTGAACCAACTTGCTGTCCTCTGTGCTTTTTCAGGCGGATGAAATGTGTCGAGGGGACACTGCCTTCAGGTGAGGGGCTCCGCCTTGTGGTCTTGCACTCTGGCCACCCGGCACCTGGCTTGCAGAATCCGGTGCAGACTGAGTGTGCAGCCGTCCGAAGCTGTGGGTAGTGTGGGTGAGTGAATGTACAGGGGTTGAGATGGACCATTCATTCTCTCTCCCTCCCTCTCTTTTGTCAGTACTGGGATTTGAACACGGTCTTTGCACTGAGCCACACCCTCAGCTCTTTTTGGGGGGCAGTGCTGTGTATCGAACTCAGGGCCTTGTGCTTGCTGGGCAAGTGCTCTACTGCTGACCTAAATCCCCAACCCCACCCTCAGCTCTTTATTATTATTATTATTATTTTAATTTTGAGACAAGGTCTCACTAAATTGCCCAGGCTGGGTTTGAACTTGTGATCCTCCTGCCTCAGCCTCCCAGAGTACTGGAATTACAGGCATGCACAACCAGGTCTAGCTTAGTCTATTCTTTTGAGGGCCCCCATCCTCATTAGTCATGGTTATTGTGATGGTTTGGTGATAGAGCCAGTGTCTGACTTGATCTTCTCAATGGATGGAGACCTGGCCCCAGGGAATGAAGCTTGACTTGTCTACAACAATCATAATAACTCTTTCCCCTTGTAGTTATGATAATTCGGACCTAGGCACATAAACCAGTTCTGAACAATGGGATGTAAGAAAAAGTCTTGTTCCTTCCCTGAAAAACAGACTAGAAGTAAGAAATGCAGCTAGTCTGTTCTACTTTTTGGATTTTTCTGCTAGCTGAAGACAGGATAGCAGGCTAGCAGTTTATGTGGGAGGGGGTTCCCGGGAGCACAAAAGAGGGAGCAGGAAGAAAGGGGTGAGAAGAATGAAACAGGAAAGGCAGAGAAGCCAAGTCAGGGTGCACTTCTGAGCTCGTTACACCCTCCCAGGGACATCAGAATTGTCCCTGCAAGTGGCAGAAGCCAGGACCTTTCCACAAAGACTTTCATTGGCTGCCAGTTGTCCCTCATTTGGCTGGAACTAGGTGCTCACTGATGGCTTCCTAGTGACAGGAATCTAATGAAAGCTTTTCCGTCCAGTTTTTGTCATTGCCAAATCTGTCTACCACTTCCTCCTTATGCACTCTCTTCTATCCTATTTTGTTTGTTTGTATTCGCAGTGTTAGAGAGTAAATCACGGGCCTTGCACATGCTAGACAAGCGCTCTACCCCGAGCCACACCCCCAGCCCTCTTCTTTCCTGCTTTCTCTGACAGTTCTCCCTCCCATGCTCGGCCAGACTCTCTAGCCACTCTTCCTTGGTTTCCTTCTCAGGTTCCTTTTCCTTTTTCCACCCTAGATGGTCTCCGGGATTCTATTCTGGTCTTCCTCACTTCTACCCACTCAGACTGGGCAAACCATTCCATGAAATGGTTTCCACTGTTACTGTGGCAATGCCAGCTCCCAAATCTACACCCCAGCTTTCTCTCCGAAGTTCTGCAGACACATATCTGTCCATCCATCCAGCAAATATTGACTGAACAGTTTGAATCTGCTGGGAGTTGGAACGGAGCAAGTAATAGGAACTTGCCTTCTGGGAGTGTTAACCAACATGAAGCAAGTGGACAAAATCCAAAGAAACATAAGTAAACCAGATTTTTTAGATAGCGATAAGTGTTATGCAGCCAATAAGACAGGTCAGTGTGATAGAGCATGTATGTGTGCTTGTGTGTGCATGCACGTTATTTTAGAGTGACTGTTTTGAGGGGAAGATGTACTGGCATCTCTCAATTGCGGCTGTGTAAGTGCAAAGGTCATAGAGGAACAGGGACTTCGAGGTGTGTTTGAGAAAGAGAAGGAAGGCCCATGTGACTGGAGCAATGTAGGCACAAGAAAGTGCGGTGGGAAATAGTCAGAAAAACAGTAGGGGCCAGGTCAAATAGGGCCAGGTGATGTGATTTTAACAAGAACTGGATGCTTATGTAAGGTTTGCACACATTTGAGAACCACAGGGTAGGTGGAGAAGAGATGAGCAGAGAAATCCTATTTAAAAGTTATACTTGAAAAGTATTTTTGAAAAATCAAAAACATACAAAAGCGTGAAGTACCACCACGACCTTCTATGTACCCGTCTCATAACCTCAACAACCGCCAACTCTATTTTACAGAAGAAACCGAAAACAGTATCCAGGAATGTAAGGGGAAAACAGGAAGAACGGAGTGACTGAAGCATGTCAAAGAAAGAGGCCGGTCCACAGAGACAACAAGGCAAGAAGCTCTGAAGGTGAAGCAGAGATTGGGCAGCCCGTGGGCTCCTCAGAGAGGCGCCAGCTAAGATGTCGTTATTACTCAACAGCTCGCTCCCTCAACCTGCTCCTCTGACTTTCTCTGTTGATGTGATCTTCCAGGGCTCCTGCCTGGCATGAAAGCAGAGCTAAGGAGTTCATTCAAGGTTTCTGGGCTGCCCTGCATGCTGGTGGAGTGATGGCCCAGGCTTCACCAGAGGTGGGGAGCCAGCAATGTGGTGGCCACTCAGAGGGATGCTGACATTGTGGGGGACCTTCTGCTGTAGCTGCAGGTAGATCTAGGTGGGTGGAGGGTGTGGAGCACAGAAAAGTTTTCTCTTGCGTGCCAGAGTCTAAACTCCTTATTGTGACACCATTATCCTTCTGTCACCCAGGCCAGAATCACAGTGTTCATTCTAAGTGCTTCTGTAACCACTCTCCCTGGTTTGTCTCTGCAGCCGCCCCTCCTCTCAGGTGGTCATACCCTGAGCACCCTGGGGATGGCTTCCTTATCTTTTATTAAGTACCAGTGAAACCAAACAAATGATTTGTATGAGAAGTTCCAGATGGTGAGGGGTCCAGAGAGGGACGCCTGACTCGGTACTGGGAGCTGACACCCAAGCTGACCTCCGAGGATTGAGCAGGAATTAGCCAGACGAAGTGGTATGGTGACAGTGCTTCAGTCAGAGGACGAAGCATATGGGAGAGTTCAGCAAGGACGTGGAACATTTCAGCCCATCTCTAGTATGAGGGAGAAGAGAGCTTGGAGATAAGCAGTGGCCAGGTCATGTGGGATCATGCAGGCCTTATTAGCAAGAATTGCCTTTATTTTAAAAGAAATGGGAAGCCAGAAGTTTTATCTTTCGTGTGTGTGTGTGTGTGTGTGTGTGTGTGTGTGTGTGTGAGAGAGAGAGAGAGAGAGAGAGATGCTTCACTGAGGGCTACCTCTCTAGCCCTTTTTAAATTTTGAAACGGGGTCTCACTAAGACACTAAATTATCCAGGCTGCGCTCAAACTTGGGATTCTCGTGCCTCAGCCTCCCAGAGTGCTGGGGTTATAGGTGTGCGCCATTACACTGGCAGCCAGAAGGATTTAAAGCAGGACAGTAATGGGTTGGAATCTGAGCTTTAGTAAAATCAGTTTGGCTAAAGTATGGAAAAAAATTAGTAGATCAACCAGTTTTTTGGCTAGCCAGCTATACACTCCTGTTGGTTGCCTATCCAGTGTCTAGTCCCTGCCTCTTGCTATAGTATATGGTTCTCCTTTAGGGGATTTCACATCCTCAACTGTAGAATTTGGGCGGGATGGACTGTGCGCCTCCGCCATCACTAAGCTGATTAGCATAGTGGCCACAGTGGCTAGGTCAGGGTTGGTCAGCCCCTTGACCCCTTTTAAATTAGTGAGAGAATGAGTCTCAGCTACTAGTATGAGCAGGCAAGGTCTGAATTGCGTAGCCACTTTTGGACTGTCATGGAGAAGCCTGGAACAGCAGGAATGAAATCTGGTGCAGTGAAATTCATCTGAGGCTGCAGAAATGAAGCTGGTGCAGTGAAACCACCACAGAAGACAGAGAAGAGGGGAAACTGAGTCCTCGGTGACACATAGGAATTCTGGAACAAGCCTTACTCAAAGCCACCTCTCCCCCTTGACATTAGAGGAATGTGAATCGGCGAATACTCTGCGTTCTTGAAGCCAGTTTAGTGGGTGTTAATTTCAGCCTAAATATTCCTGATAACAGAACCCAGTCTCATGAGTGGGCTGTTTCAAGAAATAGGTCCTAGAAATGGAACTGGTTCAACAGAAGAGGTAAGGCGAGGGATAGTAAGATGAGGGTGGTGATTTAGTGAGACCCTGTCTCAAAATAAAAAAATGGAAATTGCAGTGTAATATAACTACTTACCCAGTTTCATGACACAATCATGCACCCATCATGGCTGGAACAGTATGTTATAGTAGAAAAGTTTAGTGTTGGATTGGACTGGCTCCTTCTTGTTGCTATTTGTAAGGCACTATTAAAAGATAAACTTATGTCCAAACTAGCCTGCCCCAAAACAGAGAAGGAGTAAAATACAGCTCTGAAAAGAGAATGTCTTGGTTTAAAAAAAAAAAAAGTCGTATGGCAAAAAATGGCTGAGATCCCAGAAGTCCCCAAATTTTGACCTAGATATTAGTAGGTGTGTTAGTAGGCACCCACGGTCACTTATACATACCCAAAGTATGTAGAAGCCGGGAGAGGGGAGTGCACCCATGAGGCCAGACTGGTGTAGGGTGAAGCCTGGTCTCTATCCCCTTTCCAAGCATCTCCTGGTTTTTAATCACTCTAGAAGTATGGGGACCATTGCTCATATTCTTGGGAGTGAGACATGTAAGTAAGATGCAGCCAAGAATCAGATTTTGGTGACTTCAGACTATTTCTTCAAATTGTCCTAAGGTACAACTCAAGATTAAATTTAAAGCTGGGTGTTTGGTAGAGCACTAAGACCTATTACTTAGAGAAAGAAATACCAGGCCAGACTTCAGACTCAAAACTACACTTAACAAGATCTCTAGTTCTATATACTACCTCATAGCATCAACCAGGAACAAATAGACTTGAAGACCTCTAAGGGAGTAATAGTGTCAAAAAAAGTTCAAGCCAAAGTCTGGTGTGGTGGTACACGCCTGCAGTCCCAGCACCACAGTACTTGGGAGGCTGAGGCAGGAGAATTGTGAGTTAAAGACCAGCCCGGGCTTAGTGAGGTTTACTAGAACCTGTTTTATTAAATTTAATGAGAACTTGTTCCAAAAAATCATGGTGGGGAGTGGGAAGGAAAGACAGAAACTTCAAACCAAGATGACAAAGTAAAGGCTGGAGGTTTTTCAACTCCCGACATAATTTTCAGGTCTCGAAACACAATGAATTACTCTTCACAGAGATGAAATATTAAAGTAGTTTTAATACTTTTGTGTACATAAGAAGTTTATTAAAAATACAGCTTCTAGGGCTTCATCTCAGCAAGACTGATTTCTTCCATCTGTGACTGCGCTCGAGTTTCTGTGTTAATAACAAAGATCCCCAGTGACCCTCATGCAGGTTATTAGGGAACCCACTTTGGGAAACATTTCATTAATGGAAATTATTAAATTCCTCAGGGACCAGCAGCAGGACTTGTTTTGTCTTCATGGTATCTGTGCCCCGTGTAGGGCACAGAGTGGGAGCAGAGTGGAGCCTTGTCTCTTAAACCCTTCCAGAACCAGAGCTGGTTGAGGAAGGAAGTAGCAGACTTTGATTCCAGGGCCGACCTCCCCTGAGGGCCTGATTCTCTGCTCCTTGATTCTGTTTGATCTTACTTTGCATTTGTGGGGCTACTTTGCCCAGATACTGAGTTGGCAGTGAGTGTGCTGGGGACCTGCTGTCACTGCCCCTTGCACAAGCAGAGTTCTGGACACATCTGTGGGAGGGGCGGAGAATGTTTACCAGGCTTTTCCTTGTTTGTGTTCTTCCCTTCACCACCCTTCAGGACAGGGAATATCTGAGCGCCTTACACTTTCCTGGCATCATGAGTGACTCATAGGCCTCAGTGCAACACACGTTCCATCGAAGGCCTGGAATTGTCCAAGTCAGGATATTTATGTTCTGGGAGGGAACTGAGTGCTGCCATCTCAGCTTGGGTTGAAGGAAGTGCCCAAAGTAGAGCTGTCATTGTCAGAGTTCACTGTTCAAGGTAAATCCAACAGTACTCACCTGTTATGGATATGGCCTTACCATTGCTTAGTTCCAGCTGGTAATGGCCCAGTGACTATGGGCTTCTCTTCATTCATTCTCCTCAGCATTCGGTTAGCTACCAGACACCAGAGAGAATACAAAGATGTGTAGATACCCACCTCCCCCAAATGGGCTCACAGACTAGGAAGCAACATAGTGGCCCCGTAGAGAGATTCATGAAACACAAGGTAGGCAGTATTAGCTCACTATAGAGGGGCATCCTTTTGCAGTGGTGGAGGTGATGGTGGGGTAGGGGAATCTGAAAGCAAGGTCCTGAGCCGAGTGTACATATTTAAGTAGAACTCACCCAGGCCAATTTCTGTTCTGGCTGAGATGCATGCTCCTAACCTGAAGTTAAAAAGTTATGCAGGGGTTGGGGATTTAGCTCAAGTGGTAGGATGCTTGCCTAGCAAGTGCAAGACCCTGAATTTAATCCCTAGCACACACCGCCCCCCCAAAAGTTATGTAAAATCCTAGCTATGCAGGAGGTTGAAGCAGGAGGATTACGAATTTGAGGCCAGCTTGGGAAATTTAGACCTTAACTTTAGGTGGGCTTATATTTGTGTAATTGGAGTTTCAGAAAAAGAGGGAAAGGCAGAAAAATATTTGATGATATAATGGTCAAATGCATACCAAATGTGATGAAAACTAAAACCCCACAAATCCAAGATGCTCAATGAACCACTAGCACAAGAAACTGAAGAAAAACACCAAGATATGTCATAATCCTATGGATTGAAACCAGTGTTCAAAAAAATATTTTAAAAGCAGTCAGATGAAAAAATGATACACTATGTACAAAAAAAGAAGTTAGATGTGGCAGCAGACTGCTTTTCAAAAACAATGAAAGCCAGAAGGCATTGGAGTGGCACCTTTAAAGTATAAAAGAAAAAACTGTCATCCTAGGATTTTTTTTTTTTTTTTTTGGTGCCGGGGATCAAACTCAGGGCCTTGTGCTTGCTAGACAAGCTCTCTAACCACTGAGCTAAATCCCTAGCCTCTGTCATCCTAGAATTTGTATACCCACAAAAATAGCTTTCAGAAACAAAAGTGAGTGGGGTGTGGTGGTGGATGCCTATAATACCAGCACTCAGGAGGCTGAGGCAGGAAGATCATAAGGCAAGTTCCAGATGTAGGCTACATAGCAAATTCAAGGCCAGCCTGGACTACACACCAAGACCCTGTCTCAAAAAAACAAAACAAAAACAAAGACCTCCAAAAAAAAGTGGAAATTAAAACTTTTTCTCAGATATGTAAAGTGTGAAGGAACTCATTGCTGGGGGACTTGCACTATAGCAGTGTTGATAGAAGTCCTTCAAGAAAAAGGAAAATTCTACTAGAAAGAAGTCTGGATCTACACAAAGCAATTAAGAATGCTGGAAACAGGGTATCCTATCTTATAAATGAAGACAGGATGACAGAATGGAATGTCATAATTTTCAAATCCCTAATAATGGATCTAGGAAATGATCAATAGTAATTGATAAGATACTTTTTTAAAAAAGAAGACAACTAAATATTATACACCCTGATGGAAGCACACTGTACTATGCAAAGTAATATTTTAAAATGAAATAAGAACAGAAGGAGACGTTAATTACAATAAAACTAGGGTTGGGAATTCAGTGGTTGAACACTTGCCTAGCAAGGGCAAGGGCCTGAGTTCAATCTCCAGCACCCCCTGCACCCCCAAATTATAAGCAAACCTGAATCTGACCTCTGAATGTAATTGCCAGTCGACAAGCAACAGAGAGTGTTCTTCAATGACTCCACTGTGTTTTAATCTTTAAAAATCCGGACTTCGGAAATTCTAGAGCATAAACAACTTTACTTTTTAAAAATTAAAATGGACACTTTTTTCATTAAAAAAAAGAGGTGGAAAGAAAGAGAGATAGATTGAGATTTACTTAGAGGGTCAGCGATAAACTACAAAGGGCTTCATTGATATATCAATCACAATGTATAGATCTTTAGATTCTTAATTCGAACAAACATACTAAAAAAGGAAACAAATAGAAGACATTCAGGGAATTGTAAACGCTGACAGACATTTCTTAACATTAAAGGGTTACTGGAGAAAACAGAGTCCTCCAAGGGATGGAGACAAGCCGGCCAGAGGCAGCCCTCAGAGGAGGCAGCTGGGCAGGGGCGAGGCAAGGGCTCCAGCCGCATAAACAGGCTTCCCCTCCAGGCTGGGGCTGTGGAGCTGCTCTGGTTTCTGAGGAAGGAAAACGCAGGATATTGACATGGAAACTATTTCTGTTGACCTCTTCTGGCCTCCTTGAGTGCAGGGCCTCCTGGGTGTGTGGAGTCTTACGGAGGAATTCCAAGGCCACTCGCAGCAACGAGGACCCCGCAGTTTGGATGGAACAGAGGCCACCAGTGCTGTCCTGGGCCCAGAAGACAAGGAAGCAGGACAGATTTAGCTTGATGAAGAGGCAGGAAAGAGGGGAGGGCAGACAGGGCAAAGAGGGGGAGAGGCTGAAGTTGGAGCTCAGGGAGTCAGTTGTGGTAAAGCTGACTTAGGCCCTAGAAGGTGGGTGAGGTGCTGCCCTCTGTCCTCCCGCTACCTGCAGTGTGTTTCAGAGGCACAGCCGCAGTGCGAGGAGGGATAGCTGGAATGCTCCTGTACAGAGATTAAGCAGTTTCCTTGGGGCCAGCAGGCGCAGCCAGCGGACCTGGGCCTTAGTATATCCATGACCATCCAAGGTTGGCCATATACACCATGGTGCCTTTGTCCTGTGGTGTCCTGCTGTACTAAGATGCCCAGGGAGAAACAATAATTGTACAGTGTTAGTTCACTTTAATGAGTAATCACTATGTCGGGCCCTATTCTATTTCCTTTTTTTTTTTTTTTTTTTGGTGCTGAGGCTTGAACTCAGGGGCTCATGCTTGCAGGGTAAGCACTCTAAACACTGAGATAAATCTCCAGTCCCCAAGGCCCTATTCTAAATGCTTTGCATGTTGACTCATTTTACCTCTTCAACAACCCTTTGAAGAAGGTACTCTTATTTAACCCATCTAATAGATGAGTTAACTGAGCCCAGAGAGGTTAAGTAATTTTCTTAAGTTTACACAGATAATAAGTGGCCCAGCTATAATTGAACATACTCTTCATAACCACCCAGAATGGCAGTGGTGACCTTGGCCTTCCCCCGCAGACAGAGTGGTTGGGGTCTGGGGCTGGAATTGAGGCTTCTCAAAGCTCTGAGGAGACCCCGAGCCACTCTAGAAAAGCCATCCTGTGAGTGAGAGGTTTGTTAGGGCCCCAAGGCTGGTGAAGAGTTTGCCAAAAACAACAGTGTGCCTGTCCTAAACTGTTCTCAGGCAGTGTGGCCTGGACGCCGGCTGGCCTGTCCATGATTCTTATCGGCCCTTGGAGGAGAGGGAGCTAACTCCGCAGTGCCAGTGTTCCAACCTCAGGCTGTCCCTCGGGAACTGGGTAGGGAGGGAAGTGTCCCAGCAGCACCCAGGCCAGGGGAGAGCTGGTGAAGACCCGTCTGTGAGACCCAACCCAGCCGGTGGTGGGCAGCTGGGTCCCCTCCCCAGGTTCTGGCAGAACACCCTTGAACAATTTTGCCTGAAATAGCATAAGAACTTCTTTCCTATTTTTTTTCCAGGCTTTTGGATGAAATTATATTTTACAAATGACTCATTATTATATTTATAGCTTCTCCCCAAATGATTCAAATTGTGGTTTGTCGCCTCCCTGTCTCTCGGCTCCCCCCAGCTCGACAGGAAGAAATGCTGTTTACTGTATGGCCAGGTGTGGCTGCTGAGAGTGGCTGTGCCTCTCCCTGTAATTACGTTTGCCTCAGCCCTGACAAGCACCCCAGCACATTTAGTCATGTGCAGCCTTTGTTCCAGCCTGTTGTTGGGAGACAGTATCCAACATTAACTCGGCTTGGAATCTGTTCCTGTAGGAAGCACATGTGTGTGGGGGTGGGGTGGGGAGAGCGGGCAGCCCGAAGCGGGGGCCTGTTCTGGGGAGGCTGTGACAGAGGGGGCCTTTGTGAGGGCAAAGGCTGGAGCTGCAGTTCCGCCAAGCCCCTGTGAGGAGGCTGGGGTGGGCCAAGACCAAAGGGCCTCTGAGGGGGCCCTCTTCCTCCCGCTCCCAGCCTTCACTGAGGGGTTGACACGGCAGATTGGAAGAGGTGGTGGCGCCTACATTTCAGGCTGTGCTAGTGTCTTACGGCTGACCTTCCACAGTCCCTTGTAAGGAGTCACTCCAGTCCTGACAGGAATGGGGAGCTCTTGGAGTCCTTCCCTCTTTGGGGAACTCCCAGCCAGAGGATTGCTGGGCTCTCCACCACCACCTCTTCTACCTTCCTGGCTGCTCTTGCTCTTAGGCAGGCCACCTTTGACACAAAAGGGTGGAGAGGAGGCTTTGTGCAGTTAACAGTTCATTCTACCAGATGCTGGTGGGATCAAAGTCCTCTTGGTCTGCACTGCCTGGGTACTAAGAGAAGTGAAAATCCCACAAAATGGGAAAGAAGAACATTCTGGAACTCAAGGTGACATTGCCAGAGCCCGATAACCCTCTGCGTTTTGCGGTCCCTGAACCTGGGTTGTGATGATCTGTAGACACTCCTGGCTGTTTGTGGGGGAACAGCTGTGCGGCCACAACGAGCACAGGCTTCCCTGAGTGTCCTGGGTGCTGAGGAGAGAAGGGAAACAGGCTGCCTCACAGGAGGTTGGCTTCATAGAAAATCTCTTAAGGGAAAAACTGGCTCCTTTATGTTATAGATTTTGCAGCCGGGTTGCCGCAGCTGCTTGGGAGGCTGTGTTGGGCAAGGCTGGAGTCTGACATTTGCGTGGTCCAACCCTAAGGCCCTGGCTGTGTCCTCAGATCCCCTGCTGGGTTCCTCCTGGTCTGCTTCCATTTTCCCTCCTTGGCTCAGCCTCCGTGAGTGGGAAGGGTACTCGGAAGGAGGTGATGTGGGAGTGGGTGTGGACAAGCATAATGTAATTACTAGTGAAGTCAGCATGAAGCCATACCCAGATGAGTTCCATCTGGGCTGATCTGGGGCCCTAAGAGATGGTCCTGAGTGTGGCCAGGGCCACAGACCCTGTGTCCAGGACTTCTGTCTGGGATATTCCATGGAGGTGGAGAGGGGTCACTGAGCAGTCTACCTCGAAGGGGAGGGGAAGGCTGAGAGAAGGACCAGTGAGGATTGTGGTGAGGCCAGAGGGAGGAGGGTGTGCACATACCTGGGTCATGGCAGTCTGAATTTTCTTCTTAGGCCCGAGGGAAAGAGGGACTCTTACTGGGGAGAAGTGTTGCCTGTGCATCCGGTGGAACTAGAGCCTGGGCAGTGACCCAGCTGGTGGTCAGACTGAGGGGCAGCCAATACCGTCAACTGAGGCCACCTTTGGGCCACATTTTTTATGAGATTTATGGTCTTGTAGCCACCCGATGTGTACTGGCACCTTTTCATTAGTCTTTTGACAGTCGACATACTAGAAAGCTTTGAACATTATTACAAGGTGCCATTTTTGAACATGTGCTCATGGGCTACGACTCTCCTTTCTGACTGCTCCCATATTCCCCCCACGACTCCAGTCCTGCTGAGAAATCAGCTCTGAAGCTCATTAAGGCAGGGCGCTGAGCAACCAGGGGACAGAGCTGGACAGTGACTCTAAATAAAAGCTAATTGTGGGGAAAATAAGTGTCTTGACAAAATGGGGATTTCCTGGTACAGATCCAGGCTCTACAGCGCTTCGTTTTATTCTGACTTTGATGAGGATCATGTTTTGGGGATGTTGGCCCAAGAGCAGAGTATAATTCTGAGCTATTTATAGAGAGATTTGCTGGCTGCCTCCTTATTTTCAGGTAGCAACTTTCCTCTTACATTTGAGATTTTTTAAAAAAATTTTATTTTAATGGTACATTTTAGATGTACATAGTGATAACATTATTTGAGATGTTTCTTGTTTGGCAAAGTGAAATAAGAGATGACGAAACCAGCTTGTACACACTTTTCAGTGTGTTCACATCCATTATCTAATGGGGCATCCACTATTATTTTCCTTACTTTCTTTATGAGGATATTGAGTTAGAGAGATTAAATAACTTGTCCAATGCCATACAGCTAGTTTTTTGGGTTTTTTTTGTTTTTTTTTTTTGTGCTGGGGATCGAACTCGGGTCCTTGTGCTTGCAAGGCAAGCACTCTAACCACTGAGCTAAATCCCCAACCCCCATACAGCTAGTTTACCGACTGAATTATGTTCAGAACCCAGGTCCGAAAGCTCCTATCCCAGTGGCAACTGCTGTGTTCTTCTCGTGTTTTCTATCACTTTGAAAAAGGGGCATGTCCATAGCAATATGGGCAGGGTCAGCAGAAAGATATAACCACCGGGTCCGACAGCAGATGAGGGTCATTTCCAGAGCTCGGGAACTCTGATGAGGAGTTCCTGGGTGAGCTGTGATCCAAGGTTGCTGAAAGAAAAGCCCCCCACTCCCAGTTTGTTGACTTAACCCCAAGTCCCTCTTGGATCAGAGTGAATGCTGTATGGTGGTAAAGTATAAAGTTTACCATTTCAGGTGCATACAGGTCAGTGATATTAAGTGATACATTCATCTTCTTCATCATCCTAAGCAGAATCTCCATACCTGCTAATCAATAACTCCTGCTTCTCCTTTCTTGCCTGCTCCCATCAATCACTTCTGACTTTTTTTTGGTGAATTCGATGACTTTCTTCCTACATATAAGGGGAGACATTTATTACTTGTCCATTTGTGCCCATTTTATGCTGACTTATTTTTAACTGGACCACTATTTTCACCTATAACAGGGATTCTGATTAGCAGTGCTCCGCGTCTGTGGAGGAGGAAAAAAAAAATGACAAGAGCAATTTGGGGTGGGTTTCTTGACTGCTGGGGTACCAGATGTAAGAGGGGTTGTATGTGTATTGAGGGTGGATAGGAAGGAAGTGTTATAAAGAAAATGTAAGGCTGTGCCTTAATGTTTCACGGGAGAACCAGCATCCCTCCTGGAGGTAGATGCCACTCTGAGGATTTTAGCTCTGTGGAACCCAGTAGGAAAGCTCTCTGCAGCGAACAGTGAGACACTCTGGGCATGCTGAAGGCAAGACAAATTGTTCTGCAGGAGAAATCCAGGGGAACTTGGAGTTTCATAGAATAGTCTGGAAGAGAAGTGAGAAAAGAAGATGGTTTAAGCTGAGACTTAGGGAACAGCTAGATATTTCAAGATGGGGACAAGTGGATGAATTTTTAGGAGAATAATGTCTGTTAACAGATTCTCATTGCTTACTGGGATTCCCTTCTATGATCCATGCTTGAGTAAAAACCTGTTCGCTTGTGAACTGGAGTGGCTGGGAGAAAGCAAGAATGAAGCAGGGCCCAGGGTGATAAGGAGGTGCTGGGCAGGGACAACAGCTAGAGAGAGTGAGGTGTGATGGAGCTGGGGGAGAAGAAAGCAGAGCTAGTGCAATTCCTCTGAGAATCTTGGGTACACGGGGGTGGGGTGGGGTGGGGTGAGGCAACATTTGGGGGTCCCTATAGTGGGAGATTTGGCTTGAGTCATCTGCTAGACTATTACAGGCAGGCACAGGAATTAGCCAGAAGGAAGGAGTGGATAGACTTTACCTTCTTGGAGACCTGGCAACATCTGGGCAAGGTGTAGGCTGGGTAATTCAGGAGATCCCCTTGGCTGATCTTACTGCCTCCATGATTTCCATATACACGGGCAAGAGTACTGTTTTCTGAGACAGAGATGGAACTAGAGCCAAAGCCAAGCCCAGAACATGTCTTGAACTTTGAAAACGCTCTCTTTAAAATCATCTGATAGCATAGCTACGGGCTGCGGCTGTCTCTGTTGGACACACATGCCTCTTGGATCTCCTAGGCATAGTGGGAGCCTAGGGAGAGGGTCTCGGTGGGCTTCTCCCACCCACAGGCTCAGAGGAGCCTGGCATAGAAAGTGAGCTGTGCTTCACGTTTCTGGGAATGTTTGGTGATTTCTAGGCCAGGTCTTGGGCTGAGCGTGGGCCGGGAATGGAGCCCTGCCTGGAATCACTGATGCATCCTGAGATCTCTGGACCAGCCTGTGTGGTGGTGGAGACTGTGGTGAGGCCGGCCGAGGACATTTCCCTCTGGTCCTCTCCAGCCTTGGCCCAGAGCATCAGGGCTCTGGGCTTGTCTGGCTGGATCCCATTTTTGTTTCAGCCCAGTGTCCTTTCATCAGTTACAGGTCCTAGGAAAAGGGCTGGCTTGGCTCATACTCTAGGAGGTTGCCAAATGTGTTATTTGCCACTAAAAGCTTATAAACCGGGGAGCAGGATGCTGGGGCCTGGGCTGGCCGGAGGATGTGCTGTTTAGAAGTTCCAGAAGTTCCCTGCCAGCTGGGAGGGAGGAATGTCCCTGCAGAGTCAGAGGCAAGCCCGCTCTGGGGCCTGGGCCAGCTTTCCCTTTCGCAGGCCCCTCTGCTCTGAGCGAGCTCCATGTTGTTCACTTCTATTCTGACAGCTTGGGAAAGACCAGGGGCCCTTTCAGGGAGAGGAGAGAGGCAAGCAGGCCTGAAACACTCATGAAAGCTCAATTCTGAGCTTCTGCTGTGTCCCAAGACCTGAAAACATTTTCTACTCAGTTATAAATGCATGAAGCTTTCTAAAAGGTTATTTAGGAGAGATGTGGAGCCTCAGAGCACCGGTGTGAGGGAGACCTTAAAGACCCCTCATTTTGATGGGGGGCTAATTTGAAACAGAGTGGGATTTGGCAGGGGCCAGGATACCTTTCTTCATCTGATTTCACTAATTAACCGTTACACTTCTTCTGCATAAAAAACAACAACAACAACAACAAACCCTCAGTGGTTCAAATCTGGCTTCTTTTAAAAGGTAACAGAGTTAGTGGTTTCCAGGGTGTTTTCAGTTTGGGGCCATAATTTCTGTTAGTTCGTCTCAAATCTTTGTTCACCGCGGGCTCGCAGCCAGGTCTCCCCTTGCACATTGTTGGGCTATTCTTGTGAATGGCCAGGGGAAGCTAGAAACAGGAGAAATCTGGGAAATAGTGGGAATAATGCTGGGAATGAGGCAGGACTTGTGTGGATGGTGAGAGCGCCTGGTTCAGGGCGGACATTTGAGCAGCTTCGATAGGCTGACAGCAATGGAGGGGACCTAGGAACCCTGGATGGGCTCCTTTGTAGGGCCTTGGGGCTCAAGACCTCTGTGAAAGCAGCTGAGCTGCATCGAGAAGGTGCCACCTGGTCTTACCACAGAAGGCTTTGAGATGGGCAGGCTTCTGGCACGGGAAGCTCAGGAAAGAGGAGCCCCAGAAGGGCAGCCAGGAATATTAGAAAAAGGAGCCAGGTGCAGTGGTACACGCTTGTAATCCATGCACATTGGGAGGCTAAGGCAGGAAGATCAAAAGTTCAAGTCCTGCCTGGGCAATTTAGTAAGACTCTGTCAATCAATCAATCGCTCAATGATGCTCAGTGGCAGAGTGCCCATGGGTTGGACCCTCAGTACCAAAGAAAAGAAAGAAAAGGGGGAGGGCAGGTGGCTGGGAGCCTGAGCTAAATTGTAAATTTCGATGGCTCTATCCATTTTGGGAAAGACCCAGCAGGCTGCCATTTCCTGGACAGAAGTTCAGGTTACTTATATCCCCCACCCAATCACCAGAGAGCACCTTTGGATAGAAGCGGCTTTTGGCAGAACCTGTGAGATGTACACAGCTGGGGTGGGGACAACACCTGCTAGGAGTGGATTGGGGATGGGACAGAGACCTGCTGGTGAAAGAGAGAAAAGTCTTCTGTAGCCTCCTGTTTTGGGAGGCACAGCCATGGGACAGAGGGTCAGCATTCAGGGGCCATGTCTTTCTTACATGATGCGCGCACGCCCATACACACATACACACACGTACACACAAGTTCCTAGCTCAGCACTCAATGAAAAACTGAATCACTGAATGAAGTTGGTGCTGTGTCTACCCTCCGGAATCCCTGTGTTAACTTACATTATTTTTCTTCTTCAGGATTTAAAGAATGATGGACTATTTGCCTAACTGGAGGGTTCTCCAGGAAGCGTCTCTGCTCTGCTGGTGGGATTCAGACACTAAGGCTCTCAAGACCAGCCCCGCAGAGACCCTCAGCTAGACCTGGGAAGCGAAGGGGGAGCAGGGCTGGGATCCTCTCCAGGGGCCCAGGCGGCTGTGTGGGACGCAAGGGGTGGGCTGGGATGGAGGCTGGGGGCAGAGAGCGTTAGCAACTCGGTTAATCTCATCATGCTTTTCCTCCACGTGACAGAGCTGGGCTTATGCCTCATCCCCAGCAGATGACCAATGGTGGAAAATCAAACGGAATTTAGTTGTTATCGCAGACAAGTTTTAATCCCTGGAAATAGTTTCTCAGAGTAACTTTAGAGCATCAGGGATACTTTTAGAGCCCAACACCGCGGCTTATGGGAAGTATGTGGGGTGGAGACAGACTCTTGTTCTGCCTTGAGAAATCTCCCCCACCCCTTCTCCTGGGCCTGGTTTTGGAAGAGGCTGTCGGAGATGACTGAGATCGTCTTAGGTCTTGTCCCCAGCTCCTCCGGGAGGTGCCGAGGCTTCCCTTCCCGCCTGGGGAGCTGCCGACTGCACTCCTCCCGGCCACACCACCCTCTGTAATGTTTAGAAGACCCACACTGGTTCTGGGGCCTCCAAGCACACGTTTTTCTCACTGGTGCTGTCTGCAAGGCCACATCAGGTTGTTTTGTTTTTTTGTTTTCTCCCCGAACGCGCGGTCCTCTGGGCTAAACGCAAGCGCCCCTCGGCTGTGCTGACGGCTGATTTTCACCCTTCCAACCAAAGCGGTTCTTAAATCGCTCTCCCCTCCGGCGGGGTGTCCTGGGACACAGACGCCAGCGTGCGGGCCCCGGCTCCGCCTCTCCCGGAGAAGTTCGGGGACAGCCTCCGTCCCTCCTCACTTCCGCCTGAGGGGCAGCCCCGGCCGGCCGGGGCGGGTGGGGCGGGGAGACCCGGCCCGGGCTGCAGCCGCAACCCCGCTTCGCGCCCCGGCGGCGGGTCTGGGCGGCCACCCGGCAGGCGGCGGCGTCCCACGCTGGGGCTTGGCGGGCCCCGCCCTCGGGCCGGCTCCGGGGCGGCGGGGCGGGGCCGGGAGGAGGGAGCGTTCCTGCAAATCACATGATTTTCCCTCTTATATAAATCACAGCTTGTTTTTCTCAACTGGCTGCAGACTTAAAGGTGCAGTGTCTTCTTTCGCTCCCGAGGGCAGTGTTCCTCGGGATGCTGCTGACAGCCGGGAGCTGGCTGGAGTGCTTTCCCCAACGTGCGCGTCGGGGTTCAGGGTTCAAGCGCACCCCGGCCCACACCCGGGGACGCTTGCGTGGCCTGGGAGCCACCACCGGCCAGCATCAAATCTGCCACCGCGCTGGCTGTGCTGCCTGGCAGGCACAGGCGGGCCAGCAGCCTCTCTAGACCCCAGTGACTCCTGAGAGCCTGCAGCTCTGCACGCTTCTGTGAGACCTGGAGCGGAGAGCAGGAGATCGGCCGGCCGGCGGGACGCCTGTGGCGGCCACCTCGGGCTTCTAAGGCCCAAGGCCAGCGATTACCATTCCGGCCAACTGTGGCTATTTGTCTGAGGACAACATATGTGAGAAGAGAAAATCGACACACATATCCAGCACGTGCTGTCTAGCTACTAGGCACTGTAGGGAGAAACCCAGACCTTTTAGTCTTCACCTTCAAGTGGTTTATACATTTGGGGTCATGACATGTGTCGAGATGGACATGGAGGCATGAGACGCACAAATTAAATAGTATGAGTCAGTTTCAATGCCTGTTCTAGGCTAGACGGAAGAGAGTGACAAGGCAGAGCACGTAATCACCAGACCGTGAGCAGTGCGGTTAATGAGTCCTGCGGGCTTTGGGAGGAGGGCTCTGGAGGCCCCGACAGCAGGTGGGCAGGAGGCAGGAGGCGACAGTGTGCTGGGGGAGCAGGGTGCAACAAAGGGAGGAGAGAAAGGAGCAGGGTGCTGGGAGTGGGGTGGAGGTGGGGCTGGTGTGAGTGTATTGAGTGATCTTTTTGCCACACTCAGGAATAGGGAAGTGAGGCTGGAAAGCCATGCAAGGCCACAGGCAAGCACTTTTAAAAAAGAAGTTCCCCTTACTGGGGTTCAGAACCCAGGGACGCTTTATCACTAAGCTGCATACATCCCCAGCTCTTTTAAAAATTTGAGACAGTGTCTTGCTAGATTGCCCAAGCTAGCCTTGCTTGAACTTGCAGTCTGCCTGCCTCAGCTTCCTGAGTAGCTGGGATTACAGGGATGTGTCACCTGCCCTGCCTCCAGTGCAGGTGGCAGATGAACTTGACCCCCTGAAGGCAGCCTGCCATCCAACGAAGTGGGGCAGCTGGGCAGGGGGTGTGAAAATGGCGGTATTTGTAAGGGCAACGTACACTGAGGGAGACCAGCTGGAGGTGTCTGCAGGGAACCAGGCAGACATCAGGTCGCAGTTCTGGAATGTTAAGAGAAAAACTAGAAACCAACAGTAAGAAGTAAGAGATATTTCGAAGAAAGAATGGAGATGACTGAATGGTGGTGTGTATGGAAAGTGGAGAAATCACCAGAAGTGGTGTTGACTTTTCTCTCAGGAGGTAGGGAGAAGGGAGACAGCTGGCAGGGAGGGGGTGTGAGAGTGGGGGCCAGCCTGCTGAGAGCTGGTGTTTGGAAAGCAGGGGGCTCTCAACGGGGAACCATTCAGGGGGCTGGAAGCCAGGGAGGAAGATCTTACCAAGGGAGGGAGTCTAGCGGGACAAGATGCTGAGCATCATAAAGGGAGCTGATGAGGAAGGAGTGGGAAGGAGGCCAGGAACACCTGTGGCTAGGAGCAGGGGCTGGCAAGGCTGTTGAGGGCCCTGGCTGGCGCAGACCAGTCGGCCATGGGGTCTCCTCCTGACCTTGGCATGCTGTTCACTTTCTCTGGGCCTTAGTATTCTTGAATAGGGGTAACAACCCCTCCATCATGGGCTGCGAGAATAAATGGAACATTCAAAGCATCCCACATGCACAGGGTGCTTGGTGCATTGCAGCAGGGCTTGGTACAAGCTCCATACGAGTGTCCTTGTCCTGCACACCGCTTTCCCGCCTCACCTCGGAGAAAAGGTCTTGCTATGTTGCCCAGGTCAGCCTTGAATTTGCAGTTCTCCTGCCTAAGCCTCTGAAGAGCTGAGATTTCAGGAAAGGCTTGTGACTTTTACAATGATGATTTGAAATAAAGCAAATCCTGGTTAAAAGCTCTGCAGAGTTATCACATGCACTAATAAGTAAATTTCTGGCTGAGGAATTAGGTGAAAGGTGTATGTCTCCGTGCACAGTGAGTCCCTCTCTTTGAGCTGTGATGGTGTTACTGCTTTTCTTTTTGCCCCTCTTCCTCTTCTTTACATCCTTCTCCTCCTAGAAGAAACACAATCTTGTTTGCATGACTAATTATTTGAACTGGAAATACCCTCTGTTATAAAGGAAGGAAATAATACATTCGTTTCCTAAGGGCGTCTTAGCTAAAGATGGCTATTACCTCATTTGACCCTTCTGGCCTGGCAAGGTTCTGGAGGGCTGGTATTATCAAGCCTTTTTTTTCTTCTTCACAGCTGAAGAAGTGGATGAACTGCTCTCAAAAGTTTTATTATTTATTTGAGAACCACATAGCTATCAGCTTCTAGTTCAAAGGTTTCCCAACTTCTATCCGTAATAGGCCTTAACTTTTAGAAATCAGTTTTACTCAGTAGTCAAGTACGATCGATGCAAGCAAAACAATTCTGGTTTCTGTTGAGTGGGAGGGTTCTGGGTTGAGAAACAGAGCTTTGCTTTTGGGGTAACTCAGAGTCAGGAGCCTCTTGTCTCTACACTCAGCTTTGTTGTCTTTTTCAAACACAAACTTCCTGACTGCGAAGTCTGAGCCCGAGCCCCAGAAGGCTTCCCAGACCCCTGTGTGTGCCCACTGCCTGAGCCAAGTGTTGACTGTGGCTGAGATGCCCACCGCTTGGTTCTCCCCGGTTTCTGCAGTGTGGACCATGAATCAGCTGAGGGTTGGGGGTGCCGTCTCCGGTCGGGCAGGATGGACAGCAGCCCAGCTGTCACTGGGGCCCGGGAACCACCTTGGCTGGCCTGTTCCAGCCCACCCTGTGAATGTGCTGGGGGCCTTCGTTTCCTCTTTGCATGAGTTTCTTGAAAAATAAACTTTTTAGTTGAAGAAGCTTATGGCTTTTATAATGATAATTTGATATAAAGTAAACTCTGGTTAAATGCTTTGCAGAGTTATCACATGCACTAATACATAAGTAAAGTAGCTTTCTAGCTGAGGAATTAGGTGAAAATATGTGTACATTCTTATTATTTTCTGGTACTGGGGATTGAACCTAGGACCTTATGCCCACTAAGCTACATCCCCACCCCCTAGTTTGCCTGCTTATTTATTTGTTTATTTATCTTTGAGACGAGGTCTTGCAGTATTGTTCAGTCTGGTCTTGAATTCTTGGGCTCAAGCCATCTTTCTGCTTCAGCCTCCTGAGTACCTGAATGAATACATATATATTTAAGGAATGTTACTCTGAGCTGGATGTGGTGGTGCATGGTCATAATTCTAGTATTCTGGGAGACTGAGGCAGGAGAATTGCAAATTCAAGCCCAGCCTGGACAACTTAGTGACTTAGCAAGGCCCTGTCTCAAAATTAAAAATAAAAAAAGGGCTGGGGGTGTAGCTTAGTGCAAAGGCCCTCGGTTCAATCCTCAATATGGAAAAAAAGTTATTTTGCAGTATTTAAGATATGTGAAAATACTAAAGAATAAAATAGCTTAAAAAACCACACTCTTGAGATGGCCATCTTGTCTCAAAATAAGAAATAAAAAGGACCGGAAATGTAACTCAGTGTGAGGTCCTGGTTCAATCCCAGTATCACAGAAATAATAACAACAAAAACCAACCTCCCCATATCAACGTAAGTAACTGGTCCCCTGACACCCTGATGGCCAACTCTTCCTATTGACCTGGGATCCTGAATTTGCCATTATTTTTCTCATACTGTGCTTTGAATGTTGTTACTGTCTGAATGCTGTAACTTGCATCATTTCCTCAATGTATTTCTGTGATTCTTCCACACTGATAGCTTTTTAGGGCTAATTTATTTTCATTATTGAATAACTTCAAGTTATATGAATGTACCACAATGTTATGTATCCGTTTTCTGATTAATGGACATTAAAGTTGTACTAGTTTTTTGTTTTTTTTCTGTTGCAAATAATGCTGCTGTGAAGATTCCTGTGTATATTTCCTCACCATACATGTGCAGAGATTTCTTTAGTGTATTTACCGAGGAGTGAAATTGCTGGTTCATAGAATATGGGGATCTCCCTTGAAACAGAATTACTCTTTAATGTGGTTGTTCTGATTGACAAACTCCCCTGCAGTTAGTTTTTCCACAGCCTCCACAACATGAGATATTGTCAAATCTTATTTATTTGTATTGATTAGGGATTGGACGCAGTATTGAGCTGCATCCCTAGCTTTTTATTTTTATTTTGAGACAAATTTTTGCTAAGTCACTAAATTGATGAGGGTGGGTTTGAACGTGATGACCTCCTGCTTTAACCTCCCAGAGTCAAACCTTTCAATGTTTGTGAATTTTGTATGAAATTCTCATTGCAGTTTCCAATTCCATTTCTCTGAGTTCCAGTGAGACTGGGCATCTTTTTGCATATATTTTAGCTATGTATGTTTCTCTTATGAGAATTGCTTTTGCCCTTTTTCTTTTTTTCCCTATCGGAGTGCTTGTCCTTTATTTCCTTTATTTTATTTTATTTTATTTTATTTTATTTTATTTTATTTTATTTTATTTTATTTTTTCTACTAGGGACTGAACCCAGGGCACACTATCACTGAGCTATAGCCCCAGATCTCCAGCCCTTTTCATCTTTTATTTTAAGGCAAGGTCTTGGTAAATCACCCGGGCTGGCCTTGAACGTGCCATCCTCTAGCTTCAGCCCCAGAATACTTCTTTCCTTGTTGATTAAGTGTTTTGCAAATATCTTTTCCCATCTGTTGATCATCTTTTCACTTTTTAAGTGAGGAGACATTTAATGAACAGACGTTGATTTAATGTAGTTGAGTTTTATATTTAAAATTTTTTTTTGAGATAGTCTCACTGCATAGTTCAGGCTGGCCTTGAACTCGTGGCAATCTTCCTGCCTCAGGCTCCTGAGCTGTATTTGATATTAATTGCTCAACTAATATTTTGGTCAAGGGTGTGTAAGAGTGCCTGATTCTCTATACTCCTGCTGATGCTGCACGTTATTGATTTTAATTTTTATTAATTTGATAGATAAAACTGGTGTCTCATTTTTTGGATTTGTATTAATCACGAATAAGCCTGAGCATATTTTCACAGTTATTGGACCTTTACATTTATTTCCCTATTTTTAGTATTTATTTTTCCTCTCACTTTTTCATAACTTATTTTCTTAAATTATTTTGAAGGCTTTCTGATTATTAAAGAAATGCATCCCTTTTCTGCCGTGTGTGGCCGTGCTGTATTGTGACCCTTTACTTGTTGCCCCATAAAGATGGGACTTGGAAAACCTTAGCGTTCAGGACACATTGACCCTCTTTGGTCTTAGAGCACCTGGCCATACTGAACAACTGAATATAAGCTCGAACTGGAGACTGTGGGGCAGCAGAGGAACCGCGCAGTTCTAGGTAAGTAGGAGCAAATGCAGTGGGGAGTGTGTGTGTGCACTTTATGGCTATCCGTCTAATACTGAAGACGAAACAATAATGGAGCCTGGTGAGAAAGTTCAGGTTCGGGCAATGGAGATTCTGCATTTTTTTTTTTTTTTCTGATGAGGATGAAACCCTCACATGTTCCTGGCAAACTCTACCACTGAGCTATATGGCCAGCGCTATGTTCTAATTTCTTTAAATAAAATGTTACCAGGTAAGTCTGACAATTCTGGGGTAGCGCAGCTACCCTTGGCTGGTGGTGAGAGCGGGGGAGTTGAACAGTTCCCAGTGTCCAGCATGTACCAAGCACACAGCTCTGATGGGAGGCATTATTAGGTGGGAAAATAGAGTCTCAAGAAAGCTGATTATTACAAATCATGTGGCTATAAGTGGAGAAGCTGGGACTCAGTTCTGGGACTACCCACTCCCTAGACCTGTTTTTGCTGTGTGTAATGGTTCTGTGATGAGTAGGCTCAATTAGGGGAGGACTTAGCTTTTATAAAGAGATTTGTCAGGAGGGCCTTCCAACAAAACAATAAAATGAGGACATATTTTAAATAGATTGCCATCTCAACAGTGAAATTTCGCATTTCTGTGTGTTAATGTCAATAACTGGCATAAGTGGTCCTTCTTGGAGAACACAGGTAAAAGAACAGTAATTATAATCGGGCCCTGTTGAAAAGAGCAATAGTCTTAATAGTCCTGTTCAAGCCTGAATGTTCCACAGAGAAACAAGCCAGGATCCCAGGATTCCTCCTCTTGTGTTTGGTAGAATTTGGGTGATACTAAATGTTCTCCTCACTTATTTATTCATTTGACAGCTGTTCACTAATTGCACACTATGCCACTTGGCTAAGAGCTGAACGAGTAGCAGTAGACCCAGGTCCTGCTTTCAAGGAGCCTCCGGGCCAGTAGAGGGGATCAATAAGGAAACAAATGAACAGAATACACAGCACCTGTTGTAAGTGCTGTGAAGGACACACACAAACGAAGTTCAGAGATGGGGAATAATATAAGGACCAATTTTAGTTGGAGGGCGCAGTTAAGGAAGCTCACATACATTTGGTGGGTGATTAGGTACTAACGTTTGTTTCTTGATAGAAAATACCTCCTATAATTAGTTTCCATATAAATAGCTTATTTATTTTTTTTTTTAGCGGAAAAGAAACAGCATGAGTATATGGAGGAGAAAAGCAGGGTATGGAATTGTTTCTTCTGGAGGCTACACACCTGAAACGACCATGAGGTTCCTGGACAGCTTTTCTACTGGTTCTGCGTGCAAACACCAGGCTCCCTGTGGTGGACTGATTGTGGTCAGCTTGAGCCAGAACGCCCAAATGGACTGAGTTGGTGTGATGCTGGGCGTAGAGGATCCACCTGAAGATTGTTGCTAAAACTACATAAAGCAGAGTGGGAGCAGAAGGTAGTTGTTGGGCCTGAGGATTTAGCTCAGTGGTTAAAGTGTTTGCCTCACAAGCACAAGGCCCTGAGTTCGAGCCCCAGCACCAAAAAAAAGAAAAAAAGAAGCTCGTTGGTGGGCCGCTGCTTCCCAGGAGAAGCTCTGCTGTGGCTGGTTCTCTGGAAAGGAAAGGAACTCGGCCGTTCTCGTCAAGGAAGGAGCTCCGGGCCTCGCTGTCGTCGAGGACGGCTGCTGTTGCTTTGGAGGAGCTCTGGTTGTCATCTCTGCTGCGAGGATCCTATCCTGGTTCCAGTGAAGATTTCTTCAGCCATCATCTGCAGACACGGACGTACACGGGACGGTGCTGTGGGCTCCCAGCCCTTGACTGGATCTTTTGGGTCTGCAGTGCCTAGATGGACATTCAGCCCTCTTCCCGTATTTGGCTTGTGAGTGAATATTGTAACTTATAAATGTCCTGTATTAAATCTGCTCTCTTATAAGCCACTGACTCTAGAAAAGCTAAGACACTCCCTTTGTGCAGCCTTTTCATACACTCTGCGTGTGAATCTGTGTTTGCGATGGAAATTTCTTTATAGAGGTCACTGATTACCACCCACCTTTCATGGGAGGACTGTAGATTCCAGAGGTCTGTTTGGAACTAACACAAAAATCTCTCTCCTAAGTGTGCAGCCCTTCAGGGCAAAGCACTGAGCAGGTTTGGAGGATTTGCCTTCTGTGTCTTGTCCTGCCTCCTCCCTGCTTGCCAGCCACCAAGGCCTGCAGCAGCGCGTGGCCAGCCAAGGGGCTGTTTCAAAGAGCGTCTTCAGATCTTGTCTTGGTTGAAGGAGGCTGGATGAGAGCAAGGGGCTTTTGGGAGTATAACTTGGTGACCACGGTTGGGGTTCACCATCCCCCTTAGGACTTTTTAGGGGGCTTTTATTTTGTTTGTTTTGCTTGTAGGTCTATGAATACACCTAAGAAATAAACAATAATTCTTTGGATTATGTAAATCCTTAGGTCACATTCTTCCGGTTTCTGGTTCTTTTTCTTTGGGCTTCAAGAGAAACTCTTTTCCAAACAATTTTTAAAAAGTTCTTTGTGCTGTTCCTTTTTCTTCCAACTTTTCCACTTCCTAAGCTAAGTGACACATGCTGCTAGAAAGTTGATTTCACGTTTCAGGGAGAAGGAGTAAAGGGAAACTGACGCTGACCTGTACTTGATCTGAGGTAAGACTTTGCCTTCATTAAACCGGTGTTTGGGTCCATCTGGTGGCCAGAAGGGTTTAACGCAACTGGCCTCCCTGTCGCCCACTCGTGGCAAGAGGTGGTATGACGCCTTGGGGGATCTCTTGCCTTTAGCGTTACGGAAATAAAATACAGATGAGGAAGGAAGTGAATTAATGGTTTGTTTACTTGACTCCTATATAGCAGTTGGAGCTAGAGGTGAGCCAGGACAGTACCAACACAGGAGCAACGCAGGCAGTTGCTGTCTGCTGGCCGCAGGCTGTTCACGAAAACCCCAAATCGAAAATCCATATTTACAATTTTGGATGGCGTGAGGTAGGGGATATAGGATATAGTCTCAACTGCAAAACTCTTTGTCTTCTTCCTGAGTCACAAAATTTAGGAGAGTGAAAAGATCTTAGAAAGTAGCCAACAAAATTTCATTGAGTTATTACTTTGCGTTAAGTGCTGTACGGCTCTAAGGCTCTGTCCTCAAGGAATGAAAACTCCCTCCCTGGAAAACTCAGCATTCTGCAAGACAGGTCAGGGGCTGCCTTCTCCCTGCGCTGCAGGACTGAGATGTGCCAGGCAAGCACGTGCCGGCTGGGCTGCAATCCGGCCCTATCTGCTGTCTCTTAAGCCATCAGTGACTGCAGGGCAGAGGCGACTGTCTGCACTTCCGTCCTCCCAGCTTGCCTGCGCTTCTGCTGCTCTCGCACCTGCACTTGGCTGTTTATTTGTTGGTCCCTGGCTTGGCTTTTGTTTGGCTCTCACTGCCGTGGCACTTGCTCCTTCTCCCATTTTTCGTTTCCCTTTTCCAGGGTTCCCCACGGCCTCCGTGATAACTCTCTAACCTGACACTCAGCGTCCCAACTTTTCTTCCCAGCCTGATGTCTCAGAACTTTCCTGTTTAATTCCACTAAGCCAGACTCTAGGCACATTGGAGCCTATTTCCCTCACTCTGGATTGCCACTAAAATCGTCTCTGTCCTTTAAGGACAAGATTAGTCTTTCACTCAGCATTTCCTTATTCTTCTAGCTGAAACATTTAAAAAAAAAACTTTTCAGAACTTTTACTGCACTTACACATTTTCTCTCCTGGGGTAATAATTTTGTGTGCATTTTATTTCCTTTAAGCTTGCTGAGGTAGAAGAGTCTTGCCTTAGCTTTGCTTGTTTTCTTCCAAGTGCCTAACGAAATGTCCTGAATATATATGGGTGCCAAGTAAATATTACGAGACAGTTGATTGTAGAGAAGCCTTTAGGAAGTACCTTAGAAGGGAGAAGTAACAGTTAATATGTTTTCCCTAAAACTAGACATAAAGGGTCAAAGCAGACGACCATATGGAGGGGTGCCTGAAGTTCGGGGGACGTGCACAGTCCTCTGAGGTAGAGTGTGGGCAGCTGCAGAAAGGCTAAGCAACCAGGTGAATCTGTGGACTGCAGAAGGCTGAGATCGCTTTTGTTAGAGGACTCTGTGACAGTTTTCGAAGGGGGAGGCCAGGGAGGGAGATGGAGGTCACAGACTGTCCTGAGGAACAGCAGCATTGCATGCTAAGGGGGCCTCAGCTTGAGGACTCTGCAGATGGGGCATGCGTGGTCCTCAGCACTTAGTGACCAAAGGGAGACTGAGGAAGCTGTTGAGCCTCACACAGTTTGCTGAGGGACGTGCTGCCTAGAGGTGAGCTGCCAGCCTCACCTGCTGTGGTCTTGGAACGGAACTAATAACACAAATGTGGAAAGGCGTGATAGGCAGAAAAATGCCACCTGCCAACGTGTCCACAACCTGAGTCCCTGGAATTTGTGAATATGTTAAATTATATGGTGAGAGAGTTTGCAGAGGGAATTAAGATTATGAATTTGAAAAAAGGAGATTATCCTGGATTATCCAGATGGATTTAATGTAATCACATGAGCCTTTCAAAGAAGAGTGTTAATGAAAAGGCAAAAGAATGAGTCAGGGAGATGAGACTGAGGAAGAGGCTGGAGCCTCAGAGCGTGAGAAGGACTCGGTGCTGGCTTTGAGGGTGAGAAAGGAGGCCCCAGGCCAGGAACGTGGGTGGCCTGGTGAAGCTGGGAGCAGCTGACGACAACCAGCAAGGAAGAGGGGACCTTAGTCCTACAACCACAAGGAAGTGAATTCAGCAAACTGATTCCTCTCTGGGACCTCCAGGCAGCAAAGCAGCTTGGCTGACACCTCGATATTGGCCCCAGGAGATGTACAGAATGGTAGCGTTTGTCTGAATTGCTGAATTTGTGGTACTTTGTTACAGTAGCAACAGTACAAAAGTGGATTATCAGTTCAATTTTTAGACCTTCAGTTAGAACCCCAAAAAAGTTACAGCTCTCCCATCTAACTAATTCACATGTTACGGGAAGAGAGGACAGAGGGAGGTTGGAATTAGGCAGGCAGAATAAGTTTCCAGTCTACGGCACAATAGGGGGATTGTGGTTCACAGTTATTTACTATATATACTATGAATACCCGGAAGACAAGAGCTCAGGGCTCCAAAAAAAAAAAAAAGTAGTGACAAACAGATAGAAACACGAAAGACTCTGATTTTATTTTTACACATTGTATACATATATCAAATTATCACACTGTATCTCCTACATATATACAATTAAAATAATTGATCTCCAGTGCCTCAAAAATTAGTAGAAAATGTTTTTTAAAAAAATCATATACGCACAAAACTTTGAATGAAAATTTGAGAGTTTTATAAACCCATCAAAGCACACCTTTGGTGGTGGACCCAGGGCAAAAAGCTTTGTAGATAGGAAAAGGCACAAAGTAATATTCAAGCTGAGTGTGGTGCCACATGCCTGTATCACAGCCACTCAGGAGGCTGAGGAAGGAAGATTGCGGGTTTAAACTCACCCTGGGCAACTTAGCTAGACTCTGTCTCAAAATAAATTAGAAAAGACTTAAGGTGTAGCTCAGTGACAAAACGTCCCTGGGTTCCATCCCCAGTGCTGCAAACACACACACACACACACACTGGAAAGTAATGTTCAAGGGTGAGAAGGGGGATAAAAGCAAGCTTCCTAGTTTTTTTTGTTATCCCCACCAAGGGCTGTCACAGTACCCAGAAGGATACTTAGCTGGTTACACTGAATTAATTTAATTTTAATGAAATGAATTTCCCAGACACTGGAGCTGCAAGGCAACTGTCTCAGTCTGATCTTTCCCTGACAGGCTCCTTGGAATAGGCCATGTTGTTGAGAGTGACAGTTAGTCTTCATTAGATAGCTTCTGATATCTGGCGATTTGATGATCACTCTGAAAAACTGAAATCAGCAGTGGTGGCTATTGATTTTATTTCCCAGAGTATACGCAGGGAAAAAAAATCATAGTATTATTCCTTAGTAAATTAAATTTCCTAAAAGTTAGTGTTATATAGAATTCCTTTTTTTATATTTTCCAGTAGAGAAAAAATGTAAGTTATTTAGTAATTATAGTAGCCACGTTTAAAAAAGCAAAAAGAAACAAGTGAAGTTAATTTCAATAATTAATTTTATTTAGTTGACTGTATATAAAATATTAGTATTTAAACATGTAATCAATATAAACAAATCAATGAAATATGTTTCATTATTTTTTTTTTCCAAAGTAAGTCTTTGATATCTGATGGGTTGTTTAGCCTTATTGCACATCTCAGTTCTGACGAGCCGTATTTCAGATGCTCAGGAGCCACACGTTGGTAATGCTGTCAGATTAGCGCAGGTTTTGAAAGCAGGGTAGCATTGAAGTTAAATTTTTGAGACATAAACCTTTAAAAAATTATACATTAAAACTATATATTATAGCCTCCAAATCTTAAGTATTTTTATATCAAGTAGTGGCTGTTATTTGATACCATTTTTGATCATGTACACGGTGACAACTTTGACAATAATGTGCAAAGGAAGGTAAAAATAAAAACCTAAAGACTATTTTCCAGCAGATTTTATTTTAAGCACTTTTAGCTAATAGTCCATTTGTTCACTTTATTTTTGTCATTAAAATAAAATATGGGAAAAGACCCTAAAAATCACTTAGTTTTTTTAGGCGAGGAAATAGATTAGAAGATGGAAAGAAAAGAAAATATAAAGTTTGTTTTTTAGCCTCACATGAGGTTTTCATGTAGGAGGCTGAAGTTCTTTCTCTCCTCTTCCCATCACACCACCACTTTCACTACTGCTGAGCTGCCCATGATAACTCTGCAAGGTAAATCTTCTTATCCCCACTTGACAGATGAAGACATTGAGACCCAGAAGGCTATATAATGTGCCCAAGGTCATAAAGCTCAGTAATGTAGAGCCAAAAATCAAAGTTGCCTTTTTAACCCAAAGCCTGCACTGTTTGCACTGTGTCACGTTGCCCCTATTGGGCCGGGGAAGGAGAGGACCCAGACGGCCTTGCTGAAGTTCTAGGAGGCGATGAGTGAAGCGGCTAAGGGAAGAAGGGGCGAGGAGGAGAGAGAGAGTGAGAGAGAGGAAGTAGAGGGTGGCACAGCTGGGAAAGCTGGTCGGATGAAGAGTTTGGGTCAGTGAGGTGGTTGCCTCCACCCTTCTTAGGTCTCTGGCTTGAATACCCTCCCTTTGACGCCCAGCCAGGGCTTCGAGCAGGTAGGAGAGGAAGACATGAGTGAGCTGCTTGACCTGCCCTTTGACAGGTGGTTCTTTTCCTGACTGGGATTTGGAGGGTGGAAAAAGCAAAGTGAGGGTTAAAGAGCTGTACCTAGCTGGACATGGTGATATACTACTGTAATCTAACACCCTGGGAGGCCGAGGCAGGAGGAAAGCAAGTTTGATCTGAGCCGGGGCAGTTTAATGACTTAGAGAGAGCCTATCTCAGAATTTTAAAAAAGGGCTGAGGATGTAGGTCAGTGCAAAGGCCCTGGGTGCAGCCTCCCAAGAGCTGTGCGCACCCTGCCGGCTTGGCGGCTTTGTGTATCTTGGGGTTTGCACTGTGCATTCAGACCTGGGCAACAGCCACAGTCTGCCGTCTTCTCTTTGCGTGTATCTCTTCATTATTTGTAGCTTCATACCCATAGGTTTACCTTTCCCTTGTTTTTTTTGTGCCAGAGTAACCGAAAGTGAAAAATTATTTTCTTCCATGAAAATATGTGAATAAAACAAAAGAGGAGAGTATGTCATCTTTTAGATTAAAAAAAAAAGACGGAACTAAAACACATGTATTAGCTTACTTCTTACAAAATAACATACTGAACAAAAAATGACATACTGGAAGGAAAAACCAGAAATGAATAGAATTTGTTAGCTCTAGGATGAGGGCAGATGGAAGGGTTGTACAGAGCAAATGACACTTTTCTGGGTATGGATTTATGTAGTTTTGACTTTTGGAATCATGTCAATGTTTTCCTTTTTTATTTGTTTTTGTTTTTTGTGTTTTGAGACAGCATCTCCCTATGTAGTTCAAGCTGGCCTTGAACTCACAGCAATCCAGCAATCCCCCTGCCTCAGCCTCCCAGGTGCTGAGACTACAGGCATGTGCCCCCATGCCTGACAATGTTTTACATATTTATATGGCATTGTTTTACATAGTCATAAAATAAAGTTGAATCACAATTTTGAGGAAGGAGTCCTAATGAGACTGAACTGCACATAAAATGGATACTCACACAGATGGGGAAAAACACTTATTCAAATAATACTTGGACATAGTAGCTTGAAAAAAAAATATTTCTTGCCAGTCTAAAGAGGAAAAGAACTGGGGCTGGGATTTAGCTCAGTGGTTAAAGTGCTTGCCTAGCAAGCACAAGGCCCTGAGTTCAAACCCCAGCACCCAAAAAAAAAAAAAAAAAAGGAAAAGAACTGTAAAGAAATCTTAAATTCTACTTAGTAGGTTTATTATTGGTAGTGGTACAGGTGTAGCAATTCTGAAACAGTTTTGTACATATCATAATACTGAGAAAATGACTATATTAATTAATATTGTTGGGAGCCAAGTTTTCTCTGTCAGAGAATTAAGATAAAAAATATGAAATGGGACAAAGGAAGGAAGAATTTACCTTATGGTGCTGGACTGATGTAAACATAAGCTTATCCTTTCTCTTTTTAAAACAAAGAACAAACAGTTTCCTAGCTATGTTTGCCAAAAGGGAAAAGTAGAGATCTAATTCCCAAATTTTGGATTTTAAAAAACGTTCTCTATGGAGAGGAGCGAGGGCTTCTTGAAGTGTTGATGGTTTCCATTGCTAGACCAGTGTTGTGGTTTATCTGGATGTCCCCCAAAGCCTCATGCACTCATAGGTGGGGTGACTGGATCGCCAGGGAGGGGATGTGATGTGTATCACTGGATTAGACCACTGGTAGGTTTATAGCTAACCGTGATTCGGGAGGTGAAGCCTGGTGGGAGGAGGTCGTCACTGAGGGTGTGGCCTGGAAGGGTTTATCAGCCTCCCTCCTCCCTTGATTTCTCTCTGCTTCCTGCCTGCCAGGCCACAAGCTGTTCTCCTCTGGCCTGCCACTCTGCTGTGCTGGCCTGGCTTGGAACCAGCTGACTGTGGACTGAAACCTCTACAAACTGTGAGCCAAAATAAAATTCTCCTCCTTTAAGGTGTGGATGTTGGGTATTTTTTCCCCTGCCACAAGAACGTAAGGAAAACAGTCAGGGAAGATGTAACACGGGCCTGGGAAACCTGCTGTGTCCGAAAGTAAAGAAATGCTAAAGTGAGCATGGGGATGTGAGAGACCCAGGAGCCAGTGGATGGGCTCTTACTGGCCAAACCTGGGCCAGTCTGAGCATCAGAATGAGCAGCAACGTTAATGGATTCATACTGACACTAAAATATCCACAAGCAAGCCGATGGGGGCAGGAAGAGAGAGACAGAGAGATCTTTATAGTAGAAAGCCAGCTAATAAATAGAGAAAAGAATAACACAAAATCACCATGTATGCAGTTAACATAGTAATGACTTATTCAAGCCAGAATCATCAGTATGTGCTAAATGTTTGTCGTAGACAGTATATCGGGGGACAGGACATTTACAATGTCTCAAAGATTATTAACTACAAAGAGAAAAAAGAAGGACAAATCTAAGGGAAACCACTTTTTGCCAGCTGTTTAAGGCAAACAACATTTCCCATATAATACAAACTTACCTTAAGTGTGTCCTGATGTGATGGGCGTAATATTGTTCATGTATCATTTTTGCCACAAATATTAAATCTCCACTGACTCATGAAGAAACAATGGGGGCAAAACAAAGGGCCTGTATTCTTCAAGAACGTCACTGCCTTGGAAGACGAAGAAAGGTTAAGGAACTGTCTCAGATGGAAAGAAATTGAAGAGACATGACAAATGCATGAGATGCAATTCTAGATTAGGAAAAAAAGGTTTTTGTAAAGGCAGTATCGGGAAAATTAGTTAAATTTAAATATGAACTCTGTATTTAGATAATAGCATTGTATAAATGTTAAATTTCCTAGTTTTTATGATTGTGTTGTGGTCAGATAGGAGACTGCTCTTGTTTCTAGGAGAAACATACTGAAGGTGAGAGGGGGCATAATCTCTGCAATAAATCTCCAGTGGTCGCAACAAAAACAAGACAAAATAAAAACTTGTAAGTTGTCATATACTATACTATCTTCCTGAAAAGTATATAAAATATGTTTTTAAAGTATGTAAAATATAGTTTAGAAAATATACTATAGAAATTTCTATGGGGCTTGGGGGTCAGAGTCCACATTTTCCTATCAAACAATTTTGTTTAGCTCCTTTGGTTTGTTGTAAGGGTAGTGAAAGATGTAAAATGAAGTGTGATGCAACTACTGCATTATGCCTTTTCGCTAAAGGCAATAATGACAATGTCTTTCTATTTTTTAAGGAAGTGGGGTATTTTCCAAGGTACTGACTTTTCTCACTTGGTTACCAAAAACAGGATCATTCAGGGCTGGGGATTTAGCTCAGTGGTTAGAGTGCCTGCCTTGCAAGCCCAAGGCCCTGAGTTCAAGCCCCAGTGCACACACACACACACACACACACACACACACACACACAAATAGGATCATTTAAGCTAGTTCAAACTAATGGTAATAATTTTAAGAGGGACAAATTTTCCTGGCATTCTCCAAATAGGAGCTATAGTGGGATTAGCCTCAGCAACTTGGCGCTGGGGGTGGTTCTGGACTGAGGCAGGTACATGTGGGCCTTCGCTCTGCGCTTCGGTCTCAACATCACAAGTGACACCTTAACACCTTACGCTCTTCTGGGACACCTTGCGGTTTGGTCCAACAGGCCCGCCTAGGGATTGGTTACTCTTTTTTTTTTGTGTGTGTGTGCTGGGGATCAAACTAAGGGCCTTGTGCTTGCAAGGCAAGCGCTCTAACTGCCGAGCTAAATCCCCAGCCCTGGATTGGCTACTCTTGAGTCAGGTATTAGTGATGCTCTTGCTTAAAAGCAGTAGAAAACCCGATCGAACTTGTTCCAACTTTTATTATCACATGTAACGATAATCCAGAGATGGGGCATTCCCTCTGCGACCTCGTCAAGATCTCAGGTGCTTCCCATCTTTCTGTCTGTCGCCTTTAGCCCAGCAGCTGTTCCTCGGAGGCTGGCTTCTTTCATGATTCCAAGTTGGCTGCTACAGCTTCAGGAGCCTCAGAGGTTGACAGCACTGAGAGATCGAAGTGAACTGTCTCTATCACGGATCTCTTTTCGAGACCAAAGAAAAGCTTCTCCAGAAGGCCTCCAATCAACCTCCCCTTATATCTCATTGGCAGAGTGGGCAAGGGAAATGGTAATTATCATGGTTGTCTTAAACTAATCCAGAGTCTCCCTTTTAGGCCGAGGAGGTACTCAGCCTGTCATGTACATTTGGCCAAGACAATGAAACACAGAAGTTTTCTATTAGCTTGGAATGATATTGGATGTAGTGCCACATTCCTTGGCCAAGTGGTGTTGGTAATGCTAAATGGTTATATGGTCCAGTAAATTGTCCTTTAGGGAAAGAAGATATGTGCATAAAACAAGTGCCCTAACAAGAATATGTGTGTTGCCAGATGTCCATGAAAAAGAGACTGGATAAACCAACTATGGTATATTCATTTGATGGAATACTACATAGCAATAAAAAGGGCTAACAACATGGATAAATTTTGAGTATTAAAAATGTGTTTATTAAAGAACGTTCTTAGGGAATCAACGAGCTTTGATTTGTCATTAAAACAGTTGTTTCTTTAGGCTTTATAATAAAGGTAAGGTCAGAAGATAGAGTTATAAGCATTTTTCTGTTGGAATTCTCTGGTAGTATAGCACAGTGTAGTCCTTTCTGCAATGCTAGAAAAAAATGACTCTTCTCTGCTTCAAAAAGCAGTGAATAATAGCAGGAGATGGCATCAAAAAGCCATTTTTTTCCCTATTCATTTGGAGTATTGGAACCAGTGTTTTTCCCATCACAGTCTACAAATTTCACTTTATCCCATTTAATGAGTTCTGCCTCCTCTCTGAATTCCACATCGTTCAATACAAAGGCCTACATACTATCACAGAATCTGTAGTATTTAGAAAGCACCGTGAGGGCTCATCGAGGCTTTCCTGAAGACTGTTTCCCAAAGTGGCATTTTGGTATAACCGATAGGCCCTGGTTTAGGAGGAAGAAATTGCTTTTTCTTCAGGCTCCCACTGAGGCCTGCTTCCTGTGGAAAGCACAGCAGTGGAGCCTCTCCAGCTACTGTGGAAACCACAGAGTGGAACATGGCTAAATTTTAAAAATATTTTGTTACATTAAAGCAACTAGACACAAAGAGTACACACTGTACCTCATTTACAGGAAGTCCAAGAGCAGACAAAACTATGGGTTATGGTTTGGATGTTCGTGTTCCTCCACTGTTCCTCCTGCTCTCCTGAATGTGTTACACAACATTCACCTACAAAATATTTCTAAAAATGTTAGACTTGAACCTGATAAATGCTTAGATCTAAGCATTAATTTATAGGATATAGAGGGAACAAGAAAAACTTGTTTAATTATATTTTGGGGTTGTAATCAGCAAAACCCACACTGTGGGGAATTTTAGTGTTTCAGTTTAGGTAAGCAGCCCCTTTCTGGCTGTCCACTGGGTGTGTTCCTGCAGATGGGGAGAGGAGTCCATGGGACACATTCACCAAGACTGTCTCCTCTTCCAGACCACGTTCTGGGTACCCGGAGCCTGAATTTCCCAGCCTATACAACCTCATGCATCTTTCCAGGGTCTGCGTGGACCCTTTCCTAAGTTCATCTTCCCAGAGGTGGAGAATGTGGCCAGCTGAGGCTGTTCGCAGAGGTTGTAGATTGAGCTTGGACACGTGGGTGGGGATGTCCTGGAAATCAAGATGGAGACAGGGTGGGAGAAGAATGAGGATATTCCATGGGCCAGGTGCTGGGCCAGCCTTCCTGTGCAGCCACAATCCAGTGAGGAACTCTCAGTAGACAGAGAATTCAAAATTTAAACTTGGTCTTCCATATCGTTAAGGGTATATTTACCAAGGCAGGAGTATAGAACATAGTTAACAGTTAGCCTGAGTTAAGATTTTTAATATTAGGTATAGGGTATTTGGATTTCCATTGCTTAGGCTGTAAATGTTAGAGTCAGGCCTACTTCTAAACTCCTAAAAGTTTAGAAAGAACAGCTCAATTACTCCCTTAAATAAATTAGAAGAAGAAAAAAAGAGCAAGAGAATCTAATGATTGAAAAAGTAAATGAACAAATTTTAAAGTATGAACCTTAATCTAATTGTAAAACAATTCAAAAGACAATTTGGAGAATTGAGGCAGGAGATTAGGGCATGATAGGCTGGCTGGAAAATAGGATGTAACCTGTCAGTCATGAAGAACCTGAAAGAAGGCTTAACAACAGAATGTAACCTGTCAATTACAAAGAACCTGGGCAACCAGGTGTGACCTGGCAAGCAAGGCTGAGATACATGTGCAGAACATCTTCTGAGGGACCAGATCTGAGAAAACATAAAAAGCAGCAGTCATTGACTTTGTGGCTATTTTGCTGTCTTTCTGCCACTGTGCTCTTCCTATTCTGCTGTCCTCCTGTTTCTGCAGTGGCCCGTCCTGCTTAGGGGCCATACCTCTTCTTGCTTGTCTCTTTTCTTCATTTTTATTCCTTTACTTTAAATAACAGTTGTGTTTACCTGTTTGTCAGTTTTCCTCACCAATTATTTGGGATGGACAGAAAGAACCCGGGACCACCAGACACTGCGCCATCTGGCAACAGAATGAGGACACTGACTAGATATAATTTTTTTTTTTTTTTTTTTTTTTTTTTTTGTGCTGGGGATTGAACTCAGGGCCTTGTGCTTGCAAGGCAAGCACTCTAACCACTGTGCTAAATCCCCAGCCCCTAGATATAATTAATTTTACTAAGGAATTAAAATTTTTAAGGTAGGATAAAGATACAGAAATTGTGTTTAAAAAGCATTATCATTTTTTAGAAGTACATATTAAACTACAGATAAAATGTCTTGGATTTGATTCAAATATTAGGGTTGAGTAGGCAGCAGGCAGGAACCTGGATGAAATATAATTGCTGAGTTAAAGCTGTGTAGGAGAATATGGGACTTCATACTATTCCCTTCCATTGTACAAGCTTGAAATTCACCTGATATCCACTAAAGAATTCCATTATTAACATTTTGATAAATGTTATTTCTGTGTACACTTATGCATAATTTACATAAATAGCCATATTAGTTTGTCCATTAACATTATTATAACAAAATTTCTGAGGTTGGGTAACTGATCAAGAAAGTTATTTTATTTTATTTTATTAAGAAGGCTTATTGTGGCTTATGGTTCCAATTCAATATTGAGAGCCTGAATCTGTCACCTATATTGTAAATATTTTCTCTGATGTTTTTGCTTCAAGTTCAGTTATGGTGTATTCATGCGTTTGTGTGTGTATGTTTTGCCATGTAGTACTTTTATGTAGTTTAACATAAATTTCAGTAATTTAGGGCTTTGGAATCATGTTTAATAATCTTTCTTACCAGAGACTATGGAAATATTTACCTTGACTTTTTTTTTTTTTTGTACCAGGGATTGAGTCTAGGGGTACTCTACCACGGAGCCACATCCTCGGCTCTTTCCATTTGATATTTGAGATGTGTCCAAGTTTCCCAGGCTTGCCTTGAACTTGCAGTCCTCCTGCCTCAGCCTGAGTAGTGGGAATTACCGCTCCATACTGCCATGGCCTGGCCTCCTCTCACTAACCTTCCTGCTGATTTTGGATTTTTTATTAAGGTCACCATCTCCTCTTTACCTTTGGGGAAGTTTTTTTTTCTGCACTTGGGATTGAACCTAGGGCCTTTGCACTGATGTACCCCACCAGCTCTCTTTTTAAAAATTTGAGGCATGGTCTTACTAAGTCGCTAAAATGCCCAGGGTGGGCTTCAGTTTGCAATCGTCCTGCCTCTCAGAGTGCTGGAATTACAGGTGTGCACACCATGCCCGGCTTTGGTATTTTTTGATTTCTTCCTCTGTCTTCATATTTAATTCTTTTTATTCAAACACACATAACTCTTGTTTAGGTCCTTTCACTTACAGCAGGGGGTGAAATATTAGTGACTGTATTAGGCCACCAGACGTGTTTTGTTTATTCTGTACAATTTTCTTAAAAATATGGCTTTCCTGTGTCTCCTGAAAAATTAGAAAATCTGGCAACACTGGAAATTTAACAATTGCCTGGAGCTAGAGGTGGGATATTTAAACTCTAGCATTCTATCACTTGTTATCTGTCACTCCTTATTTTTCTTATATGTAGTCTATTTCCTCATGTATGAAAGCTTTTTAGTTCTGAATTAGGCATTTGAGTTTGCAGTCTCTGTCTTATACGATCACAGAATATGAGTACTAGAAGGAATATATTTTTTTGCCACCCCTAGAAGGAATATTAAGAAATCATCTTGTCTGATAGTTTCTTTCTTCCCCCTTTCTCCACCCTTTAAGAAATTAAAGTACAAAGAATTTATATTATCCAATCAGTTATTGTTTATTTGGCGGCGGGGATAGAACCTAGAGCCTTATACATGCAAAGCACCTGTCTACCACTGAGCTATGCCCTTAGCCCCTTGCCCAATCAGTTTTATACAGTTAATGCATAGCAGAGTTTTATTCTATGGTATGAGACCCCTCCCTCACTTTGGTGGGTTAAATTCCCCGGTCTAGTCTCAGTGTCGAATCTGTCACCCAGAGTTCTCAAATGGAATGTTCAGGTTCAAGATCTTTGTGCTTAAAACTCAGATTAACAGGAGCACTTAGGTCTGAGGCCTTTGTCAGGTAAGCTATGGCCTAAGCAAGGCCACTTTCTGCGAGGTTCTAGAAGATTTTAATTCTTAAAGAATAGTTTAAAGAAATGTCTGTTGTGTAAAAAAGAGAAAGCTTATGAGCCTGGCATTATTACACTGTCTTTAAAAATCTGTCCCTGCTTGTTTTAGCCTTATTCTGCAGCGTTCACATGCATATATCTCATATTCCTGGTATTTTTGTGACACTGTATGTGTTGTATCCAAAGCATGCCTTGTGCTCTTCCAACCTTTTTGATTCCTTTAGTGCAGTTCTCTCCACCTAGGTTATCTTTTCCTCAATTTCTGCCTAATTAAATTTCTTTCATCTTTTAAAGTCTACCTGAATTCTATGTCTTCCATAAAATATAGTAGTTAGGAATGCAGTTTGCATGGTATAGATGGATGGTTTGAACTCCTGGTTCTATCTTTTACCAGTCATGTACTCTTGGATAGTTTCTCTAATCTCAGGAAGCCTTAGTTTTCCCATCTGTAAAAGGGGAGTACTATTCTCTTTTATGAAATAGTTTTTTTGAGAATTAAAATGAGCTAGAGATTTAATGAGTCTAGTATAAAGCTGGGTGTGGTGGCACACGCCCATAATCCCAGCACTTGGGAGACTGGGGCAGGAGGATCACCAGGAGTTTGAGGGCAGCCTGAACTATGAGAACTTGTCTAAAAAAAGTATATTGTAGTCATGGCTATTATATATTACAGTTATTCTTACTTAATAGACAAGGGCAGGGACTTTTTCTTACATGTGGTTATATTTTTCATAGTACTTAAGAACTTGTAATTACTGAGTTAAAGAATACAAGAATATAACCTTTTGAAGATGTTTCTATGTGGTATAAAAATAGAATAAACACAATAGTAACATCTGAATCTTGTATTACGCCTTTATGAGGACCTTGGGATAATTCTTTTTATTTATTTATTTTCATTTTATTTTTCTGAGGCAGAGTCTTGCCACGTAGCCCAGGCTGGCCTCAAACACACAGCACTCCTCCTGCCTCAGTCTCCCCAGTGCTGGGATCACAGGTGTGCACCACCACGCCTGGGGATAATTCTTTTTAAATTTAAAAAATTTTTTGTATTGCTGGGGATTGGACTCAGCCTCTCAACAATGCTAGGCAAGCACTTTACCGCTGAGTTATGGTCCTGGACCCTGGGAGAAAAATTTTGCAGGTTTTTATACCAAAACCATGCTTCTCTTTAAGATCTTATGGGCCACGTTAAACATAATCGTATGTTTTAGTTAGATTTTCTAGGGTTTGTAAGAGAGCAGATTTAATACAGGACATTTATAAGTTACAATATTCACCCACAAGCCAAATGCAGGAAGTGCCGAATGTCTATCTAGGCACTGGAGACCCAAAAGATCTAATCAAGGGCTGGGAGCCCACAGCACTGTCCCATGTATGTCCATGTCTGCAAATGATGGCTGAAGAAATCTTTACTGGAACCAGGACATGATGCTCGCAGCAGAGATGACAACCAGGGTTCCTCTGAAGCAACAGCAGCCATCCTGGATGACAGCAAGGCCCCGAACCCCTTCCTCCACGAGGACAGCTGAGTTCCCTTCAGGAGAACTAGCTGCAGCAGAGTTTCTCCTGGGAAACAACCCACCAACTAGCTTCTGCTCCCAGTCTGCTTTATGTTGTGTCAGCAACAATCCTCAGGTGGATCCTCTACGCCCAGCATCACACCAACTCAGTCCAGCTGGGCGTTCTAGCGCAAGTTGACCACATTAAATCCACCACACCGTACTTCCCCTTTGTTTTAGTTGCTAGGTGTGTCTGAGTCCAGTTTGTGGTAGCCCTCTGGTAAGTACAAAGGAATTTTTAGCATGAATTTTTGAGAGTACTAATATGCCTCTGGCTTTCTTTCGTTTTCTAATTATTTTTTGTCTGGTATTTACTTCTGCAGTCATTCTCTATAGTGTGTATCTTTTTCTAAGCATAGTCAATCTTTTGTCAGAGATGTGGGACATTAGTGAGTAATACAGATCCATAAATTTTACATAGATACATTTTTTTTTGGTTGGGTTTTTGAGACAAGATCTCTCTTTGTAGTCTAGATTGGCCTCCAAATCACTGCGATCCTCCTGCCTCAGCCTCCTGAGTGCTGGGATTATAGGTACACCACTACACCTTGCTGAAAAAATTTTTTTAAATAGTTCTTAAAATTTCTTAAAAGTTCTTATTTTCTTTCATCTTTTGCTTCATAGCCTATCATCTACTTCAGGGCAGGGTATATTTTCCCAGCTTCCTACCCCACTTATAACCTTATTTACATCTTTAAAATAACGTTTTATTTGTTCTTATAAAATATATTTATCACAGAATACAGATAAATAAAATGCAGAGTAGTTAAAAAACAGACACCATGTGACAGAAACCAGTCTACCCACTTCTTCCATAACCCAGTTTTTTTTTCTTTATTAAATTATTTCATGAATCTTTCCTTATTGTTAGTTTTCTACATACCTGTCTTTTTGGGGGTGCTGGGGATTGAACTCAGGGCCTTGCACTTGCTAGGCAAGTGTTCTACCGCTGAGCTAAACCCCCAGCCCCTCTATGTAATTATTTTTGAAGGCTCCAGGTATCCCACTGATTGTGTACCAGGGTGGTTATAAGACTGCACCTCCACATTCCTTTTCCAGAAAAATTGAACCTGCTCTTTTTTCAACCTGTACATATCTTTTTTCTTTTTTCCCCCATTCCCTCCCCTCCCTTCAACCTTCTTCTCATCCCTATTTACAAAAGCTCTGTTTCCATTTTCCCTTCCATTCTCTTTTTTCCCTTTTCCCTTCCTTCCACTTTGTTTGCAAATAGACTAACTACCCCTGCATTTTTCCAGGTTCTTGTCACATGGAGTGTTGTTTTCCATCCTTTAACTTCAGTCTATGAATTTTTTGAGTTAAGTGAGTTTCTTCTATGCAGCATATTTGCGGATTTTGTTTCTTGATTAATTGTGCCAATCTGTTTCTTTTGATTGGTGAGTTGAGACCATTTACACTGATGGTTATAATTGGTGTGTATTGACTTCTCCTCATCATATAATTTTTCTATTGTTGGTTCCCTTTCTTTCCCTTTTGTTTAATTGCTTGTCTTGCCTGGTGGATTCATTCTACTGGGATTCACGGAATTACTGTCTTTTTTCTAGAATAAAATTGAGGACACTCTTAGCATGACTGAATTTATCTTATCTGAAATGATCCATATGCCTGGAAAGTAAGTAATATACTTAATCTATTTTTTTTGTTGGTGGAAAATGCTGCAATGAACTCTTTCTAGCTCTATCTTCAGTTTTATTTTCAACAACTTCTTAGAAATGAATTTACTGAGTTGATGTATGTGTGAATTTTAAGGATTTTTACAGAGTTCTAAAATCCCAGGGAGTGGAGTGGCAATATACCAATTTCTAT